>JAEIFU010001133.1:0-80413 GCA_018904235.1 Lordiphosa stackelbergi | reverse complement strand
AAGATATTCAATTTAAATTTATTGCGCTGCTAGAAACATAAACTCTAATGTTGGTGTTGGGGTTAAAACTCATCTCTGTCAAATTCTTTTCTGTAAATGCTTGAATTATTTCGGTGGTCTCTTGAGTCCTATTCCAACTACATTGGAAGTCTCTAGTTTCTGCAATTCATTGTGTTTTCATTGATATTATTGGTAAGTTATTAAAAAGTATAAATTAGTTTCGATTTGATTCAATTTAGGCAAATTTCAAATTTTTGTCATTTGGCGCGCGTTTAGTAGTGATAACCGCTTCGTCAACTCTAAAGCTAGGTACCGAGACACTCGAAATTTTTGCGGAGCGGAAATTGTTTGATAATTTCCTGAGCCGCTCAGACAATGTAGTGTGACCAAGCAACAGCAAAAAATTCAGCTGTTGTTTATTTAAGAAATTGGCGGGCTAATTCAAATAAAATTAAAGAGTTTATAGAATTGATAAAGGAAGTCACTGGGAGAAATTCAAAGGTCATAAGCAATGCCATGGTAAATTTCATGGATGCATTTTGTGTGTGGCTGGAGATATAAGCAGTGTCCTTTATTATTGTATTGCATTGGCCTGCGTAAGCAGAACTTGACCCCTAAGATATGTATACTGCTATTGCGAATACCTAAAGGTAGCAACGGGAGCGGCTGGAGCAACGGAAACTACCACATAAAGCCGGAGGAAACACTCTATAATGTGCTATGCAGACTGCAAAGGCTCAGGTCTGTTTGGCCGTGGGCTGTGGAAGCTACGGAGGTTTGGACTCAGGTGGTGTGCACACATTGGGCGAATGGCATACACTTTGATCATCTCCACATGTTTGTCCAACTCGCAGCTCTCCAAATAATTGTAGCATTGTTTTTTAGTCTTCTTTGCTTAAACTTTTTTCATTGCGTGCTCAATTTTCGTAGGTACCTCTGACAATTATCAAACAAGTTTCATAATTTCATGACCCCCTTCGACAATTTATCAGCTGTTTTCAAGAAAACGAGTTGGCCGGTCCATGTATTTTTTTTTTGTTTGTTTTTTTATTATGTTAATAAAAAAAAAAAATTAAAAATAAAGGGGATTTTTAAAATATTTATTTTTGGGAAAAAAAAATGGGTTTGAAAAAAAAAAGATCGATTATCGAGTAGAAACTATTGAAAATCGAATGGCAAACGAGTAATGCTACTACATTTACCAAAATGGAATTTGGCATCTCAAGTGCCCATACAAAATTGTAGGGGGGAAAATGTACATTTTGCCTAAAGCTTGGTATGGAGATACTTGCGAAAAGTGTGCGAAATCCCTGCACATTATTTCGTCGATAGCAAGTGCGAAATAAGACGCTCATCTCTAGGAGATTTGTTTTCAACTTTATCTTGGCGGGGAAATTCAAATGAATTAACAGCGAATAGTTGTGGTGGCCTCTAATGATGCAATAGTTGCTACAATAATAATCCTTACTTTATTTGTAATTTTTTAACAATTTGCCCCAATAGGCAATTAGTGCTTTATGGACACGACTAGAGAAGAAGCTGAATGGACTGGGCCATGACATCTAGGTTATATGTAATTATAATAGAACGGCATAGATAAGAGGATGTCGTCCACGACTTGCGCGACAATGAAGTCCCAAGTCCGACTACGGAAAAGTTATGCAGCTGATTCGTTGGACATACGGAATCGCCGTCGTCCACAATTGAATCACTTTGTGCTGGGCCAAAGTTGCTCATCATCAGCAATCTCTTAGGAGGTGTTAAGGCCTCCTTGAGTTGCGATGGGTACGCCTCCATTGCTTCCACTCTGGGCGCGCTTAACACTCCGGCAGAGACG
Organism: Lordiphosa stackelbergi; assembly: GCA_018904235.1. Lineage (NCBI taxonomy): Eukaryota > Metazoa > Arthropoda > Insecta > Diptera > Drosophilidae > Lordiphosa > Lordiphosa stackelbergi. The sequence goes on along the minus strand of JAEIFU010001133.1, from coordinate 78,576 downwards.
GCTGTTCTTTAACGAAGACCAAGCCGTTTTGCAATAGTGAATAACATAATTTAACTCAATAAACACTATATTTTCCTTCAAATTTTTGTCAAACCACTATCATAATGCTGTTTATGAATGAGGTTCCACAAATTAGATTTATCTTTTATTAAATTACATAAGGCCACCTTCTCCTCCAAAATCTCCACCGCCACATGTAGTGTGTACATATATTTCACACCTTCGAAATCATCACTCATTGCGTGACTATCGGGTGTCTATCGCGTGACACGTTGACGTCGGGTGGCAACGCTCTGATATCGATATATCAATTTCGCGCGTGAACTCCATACCAACTCGCGAAACAGCAACCTGCGAAATCCATGCGAAATCATTGTTTTTATATGGACTTTTTCATTTCGCGGGTATTTCGCGGGTATCTCCATACCAAGCTTAAAATGCAAAATGCAGTTGTAGGACAGCACATAAATACGTATTAAAAATAACGAGAAGGCCTCTGTGGCTTCTGTGCCGAAGTTTTTAGAGCCTTGCAAATGTTTTGAAATACCTAAGTTTAAGAACGCTAGCATTAAAAAAAATTTTTTTTATCTAAAACCCATTTTCCGACCGATTGTTCCTATGCCAGCTATAAGAAATAGTTTGAGACATTAACCCTAAAAACAAAGGTTTTCTCACTAAGACCCATCTTTCCACCGATATAGTCATACTAGCATCGACCACTGGGCACACCAAGTATAATTTGTGTACCCTTGCAGAGGGTATATTAAAACTGTCCAGATGTTTTTTTAAACTTCAAATGATCTTAGAATATCATTGTCGTGTTGGAATGGTATCCGCCATATTTGTTTTTATTGGTATATCATACAACATAATAGACAACATACGAGGTGCGATAATATGATTAAGTAATAGTGAGGTGTACAATATCAAAAGGGTCTCATTGTCCAGAAAGCGGTTGATTTTTCTCTATAAAGTAAAAACAAGACTTTAAGTCATTCTGCATTTGACCATTGGGAAAGTTGTTAGGTAAGCAGTCAGCAAGTGCCACCTGCGCTTCTGTACGATCCTCCTCGCTTTGGCGACTCCGACGAAATCTCAATGCTGATACGCGGCCTTTTTTTATTTTGATGTCAAAGTACGTTTCTAGTTCTTCCAATTTACTGAACAGTTTTCCGAAGTCGCGTTCAGCATCTTGCAAAAATTGACATCTTATATGGTAGCCTTTAAACAGGAAACAGTTGAAAAGACGCTGAATACGAAACTCCAGCTGACTCATTATATATTTAGCATTTATCTCTGTCATCGCATACACATCATACGCAACATTTAGTTCATGGTCGGCAGCACACTTAAATATCTGGGCCGAGTGGAATTGCAGAAAATCCATATACTTTTTACAGCACTCTATATTGGGCTTAAAATTCCAGTCCTGTAGTACATAGCGCTGAGCATCTGCGTAGTATATGAAAACCTTCTGGATTGCGCGTAAAATTTTTTGAGTGTACTCTAAAGCCTCGTCCACAATTTCGGAAAACATGATGTGAAAGAATTCCATTTCCGCGAAGTAGTTAGTTAGTAGTAATTTTACCGGAGTGGGCTGCGCCGTCGGAACTTGTCGAAGCTTTAACAAAAGAGCATGACTTGAGTTTTTAGCTACTTCGTAAAAGGCTTCACTGTTGCGGGCAAAAATTCCAGCCGTCTCAGATGCGTCATGAAAGAATGAAGACAAGTCCCGGAGCTTTTGAATATGGTCCTGAGTATTTAAGACGGCACTATCAGGGCCGCTGAGCCATTTAGAAGTAGTGAGATTTTTCTGCAGGTTTTCTAGGAAATTGCGCAGTTTATTTTGCAGCGTTTGCTTACTTTCATCTGACGCTCGTAAAGCTTCGAAAAATTCTCGAGGAATATGTTCACCTCTTATTATATGCGTGGATCCACCCAAGCGTGGCATATGTCTAAAAGCAATCACATTTGTGTGTACAAGTTGATCGGAGCATTTTATGTATGCCAGCCAACAAAAAACAAGAGTAGTTGTCCAAACCAATTTCATGGTGTTAAAAAATTCTTACACGGAGCTATGTTTTGTGACACACGCAGAAGCAACAAATTATGGCATTAAACTAAATATTTATTTAGGCAATTGATCGAAATGTCTGACGTCTGCTGAAGAGAAAAATAACAGATGCTAAGAGTACATATTTAGCGGCCAACATGTCTATATATAGATCGCATCTTTTTCGAAACGTATAGCAGGGCTGAAGTCTAGTGTAGATAATATAAAAGGTGATGCACTCTCAAATATGTATATATGTATGTATGTACATTAGAGCGGTCCCCATGTATATGAAATTATTAAGGTCATGCTCTCACCCCCCTATCTGATACTTTTTCATGTATAATTAGCGTAAATAAAAACAAAAGATAAATGAGTCGAGTTTTAACGGGTGCGAATGGCGTCCAAAGTTTTTGTAAATAACTCATACGCGGTGTTGCCTATTATCATATTTATAAACTATTCAAATTTGTAAATATTTTATTTCCACAAATCTATATTTCCTTTTGAATTTTAAACAATGACAGCAATTGAAATGAACTAACAACTTCATTTGTAAAAATTTGTATTCGGTGAACGTGTCGTATGATTAATATTTTTTAAAACTTTGAAACCCTGTCGCGCCCATTTAAAATTAAAATAAAATTTTTTGATTTTCACAATTATTAATTATACAACAAATATTAGCTTTGGGAATGCTGCGACCTCCTTTTTCCATTTGGCCGGTTTGGGGACCGCTATAATGTACATTGTACATTTATGTTTACACGTGATTTTAAATACTTACTTACACAAATGAACTCTAGCACTTAGTGTTAGTAGTCAATTTGCAACTTCAATTCACGCAAAGTGGGTTGTCTTGTCAAATATTTAAGCAAGTCAGAAATAACGTATCCTTATTCAAATACGCAGGATCATTTTTTATTTTTTCCGTCGGCGTTTCTCACAATTATGTTTTGATTATATCCTGTATTGATTAAAAAATTTAAAAGGGTTTACGAAATTATGCATATGTATGGAAGAAGGAAACACATTTGGCCCTAAAAAGTATATATATGTATATACGTGATCAGCATAGATTTTTGCAATTGGGTGGATTTTGCGAAAATAGTTTACTAATGTACGCTGAATACACTGTGATAGTCAAAAAAAAAAAGACAAGACCAAACTCGGCGGTTTCCCCCTGTTTCGGGTCCTACGAATCGAACTGCATCATTACTTTTTTCAGTTACAATCACGGTTTCATACAAAATTTTTTGTTGAAGTTTTTCATCAAAGTGACCCATTGTAAGAGACACATTTTTCACACATTTTTCTTCGGACTCTAACTTTTTTAATGTTGACTTTTTTGGTAAACTTTCTTTGGCAAAGCTTCTCAGAATAAGTCCGTCTTTAAGTTCTTAGATGACTGTAAACCCCAAAATCAATGTTTTGGGTGTCCTTATAGCCAATATGTCGAAAAAACTGAAATTTAACCCATTTTCTTAAATGTTGTTTCCCTCACGTTTCGCCAATATTTTTAATTTACCCTTTGATACTTATACATACATTAAGTGACATCTTGTAATAGTAAGAAACTTAAGCAAAGACAACGTTCTGAGCAAACTAACCATTAGAAAAAAAAACTTAACAAAATTTGTATTCTTTAAAAAAGCTACACTAACTATGTGTATTGTGTGCTGTTTTATTTTTTTTTTTTTGTATCCATAGCTAAGGTCCCACAGGCAAATAGTTTGGTCAAATTTTATTGAAAATTTGAGTAAATAACCATGTTTGCAGATTTTGTAGGACTTAAAATTAAAACTATGGTTCCATATCCTAATAATTTGATCAAATATGGCCGAAAAGTTCCCTAGTTTGGCCTATTAAGCCACATTTTCATCAGAAATTGGGCAAATTATTTGCCTGTGGGACCTTAGCTTTATAAGTGTTATTAATAAGTATCATAAATTTGTACACAATATTTAAATTAAATTTAATAAGACTCATCTACCAATGTCCAACACTAATCAGCAAGCAACAAGTCAAGCTTTTTGCCGCTGTACCAATGCTCAAGGGGAGCGGCGACTTGGTGAAATCTTTCTCCATGCTCATCGGATTCAGTCGGAACTTGCTGCTCAAAATGGTCCTTGTGATGGTGAAGGAAATGAATTTTAAGGACATATTCACACCTATTTCTTCAAAAGCGTCTAAAATGTCATCCACATATTTTTTCAATCTTCAGACCGGTGCACTCCTAAGGAATGGTTTATAACGGTCATAACGGAGTTCCAGGCAATTTTTTCATTTGGCTTTAAAAGTTCTCCGAATTTTGCGTTCTTCATAAGTTTCCTTATATCGGGGCCATTGAGAACACCTGAAAATCATGTTATGTTGAGTTAGTTCTATTTGTGCGCTGAAAAAAGACTTAAAATACCTTTTTTTATTTTCGCAACACTTAGTCTTGGAAATATTTCTGTAAAACATTTAAAATTAAAAATGTTATTATCTAGTATCAGTGGAATATGGATAACATTTGCCACATGTTAATGAAATTCTGTGCGAAGCTTCCAATCACGCATTCTATATTGGTTTCCGCGGTACCTTGTGTCCCAGTGACAAATAAAGCACATATTTTTTGTGTATCCTGTCTGCAAACCGCACATATCTTCCATTGATGCTGCTGATACTGAACTCTGTCCAAAATTAATTTCATTGCTTCGTATGTTTCCTTTGTGTTGGAGCTTATGGCGATTGGAACCGGATTTTTTGTTTTGTTCACATACAGCAATACTGTTTCAAACTTTTTTTCGACGAGTGAATAAACAAGCGCCATTCCTCTGGTTTGTACTCACAGTTTATGTATTGCATAAGACCAGGAATATTTTTACAATACGAAAAAGTATTGTCGCCATTAACCTCAAAGAAATCTAAAAGCTCCTCCTGTCTTTTGCGGTATCCATACACCTTCACATCTTTAGACTATATATTTACCGATCGAAGATGATGTGCTAGGCAAATCGCATGTCTTTGCGATAATTTCTGCTGTCGTACCATCGTATTCAAACGGGCTTGGGAAATCTTTAAGTGACGACATGGGCTTTCAACTTCGGTTGGGTTATACATTGAGAGTAGATCTGTAGGTTCGGTGGCAAATGTTGGCGAAATATATCTCTCAGTTGGACTTGGACATCTCGGTATCGGAACATTTTCTGAGTGAGATACTGGTAGCTGTGCAGATTGAACACTTTTGTAAACTGTGTTTTTTTTTGTTGAGTCTTGCAAATTTGTTCTTACACGCGTAGCAGTGACCAGTATGATGCCCTTGTGGATCTATCCAAATCATTGGGATGCCGAACCCCATTTTTAGGCACAGTCTTTTTGACCAGTTATGCAGGTTGTTGTTGCATTGCGTGCAAATGGTATTTGGCACCCAATCTACGTCTCTTATAACGGGCAAATCGAAATATTCCTAGATGCTAGCAGTTCCAGAAGATATTTTGCGGCTACTCCGAGGGCTTGTAAATTTTCCCCATACGTAGCAGAACAACGATAGGCCAATTGGACACTTATTCATTTTAATTTATTTTCTTAATATACAAGGCACTAAAACAAATTAAATTTCAGTTTTTTCGACATATTGGCTATAAGGACACCCAAAACATTTATTTTGGGGTTTACAGTCATCTAAGAACGTAAAGACGGACTTATTCTGATAAGCTTTGCCAAAGAAAGTTTACCAAAAAAGTCAACATTAAAAAAGTTAGAGACCGAAGAAAAATGTGCCTATCTCTTACAATGGACCACTTTGATGAAAATCTTCAACAAAAAATTTTGTATGAAACCATAATTGTAACTCAAAAAAGTAATGATGCAGTTCGATTCTTAGGACCCGAAATAGGGGGAAACTGTCGAGTTTGGTCTTGTCTTTTTTTTTTTTTTGAAAAAAGCTATTACAGTGTTATAAATTGATAATTTTGAGCGATTGCGGCACGGTCACAACAGCAGTTTTGGAAAGGCACTAATTATAGGTTGGAATGGTTGTTGTAGCAACCATAATTCTTGTGCACCATTAAAAAACAAGTAAGAGCACTGCAGTCGAGTAGCCCGACTCTGAAATACCCTGTACATTTGAGACCCACCCTTTAGCTCTCTCGTCACCCATGAATCACCAATGATTCACCGATGTATTGGCTTAGGCCCTAAGCCTTAGGGCAACGATGATTCATTTAACATGGGCATGTCCAAGGCGGTCACACGTGACTGCTCATTGGTGAGTCACTGATGAATTCACATATATACTCATCGATGATTCAAAATTGATTAATGAATTCACCAATAAATTCATTTATGGTTAAATCATTACCAAATGGTCATAATTTTGGTCTGTTTTTTCTATACTTAGAATGCAAGTGCCGTAGCGCAGCTGTTAGCTTTTCGACTAGTCTAATATAACCAGATTCGATTCCCAGACGGGGTGGAAATTTTTTTTGTTTTGTTATACATAATAATTTTTTGCAATCAAAACTAAATATTAAAGTTAAAAAAAATGGTACGAAAGCACTTTTGATTGCTATTTAATAGTGGAAACACAGTTGCAAAAACAACAATAAACTAAATATCGTGTCTACTACTTTTATGCTTAAAAGAATAATTTATTGGACAGAATAACTCTGTACCAGAGTCCAGAGCATCGCTATTTATCGTTAAGCGCTCTGCGGCACCAACGTTGACACTAGGGTTGTCGATATTTCTCAAAATATAAATATCGATATTATCAAAAATCCAAATTTTCAATATCGATATTTGATATATCGCCTTCAAAAAACATCGATATTCTAAAGCTTAAGAAAACTGAAAAGCCTTAAAGGAACGTCTTCACCTTCTCCATGTTACATACTTTTGCACAAACTTAATATACTCTATGTACCTTCGGTACAGAGTATAAAAATATCAAGTGAAGAATTTAACAGAACCCGCCAGTCATTCTGCTTCGGGTGTCTGTAAGTAAGCGATTCTCACCTGATATCCCCAGGAGCCGAAGACATTTCGCTATTTAAATATAAACAATTTAACGCTTGCCGAAACTGAGGCCAAGAGAGTAAAGTATCGAAATGCACTTTCAGACCTCACGAACAATTCATCCGCACTAGCTCTCCCATAAGCTATTGGGTTCATGACGATATCTTCAATGATTCTAATACTGACACATTTGATATTGCAGCGAATTTCTGCATCCATACGTGTATGATAAGTTCTTGAATGCGATTTTAAGTTGTTTTACCAGATGATTCATCAGGCTAGCCATTTAATTTGCGCCTATTACCATTGTAACTTTTCTGACATATCGTTTTTAAAAACAAGTGAGAAAGTCAGTCAAGGCCGACTATAATATACTCTGTACCTTGAGTAGGAGCTGAATACAGTGCTCCAGCTGCTCTCATCTCTACGTTTCTCTCTCCCCCTATGCCTCTCTCTCTCTCTAAATAGTGATATCACATCAAATGATACCAAGATCTCGTCATTCTCGATTTTCAGTTCCTGTAGTCTGTTCTTCAGTTGCATGGAATTTAATATGTTATAGTCTTCCGATACCATGTTCTTCAATAGATATCCTATGTGTTTGGCTATTTTGTAACAAGGGAAGTTTGTTGATGATGCTATAGGTCTTAGTGGGGTGTTTTCCTTATGTATTTTTGGTAGTCCATATATTCTTGGGGCATTTCCTCCTGAACAGTATAGTTGATGTTTTTGTTTAATGTTAATGTGGTTATTTTTAAAAAGCTCATTAATCATCGTGTTGTTTTTTCTAACTAATTGTGTTGTTGGGTCTGTTATCAATGTTCTGTAGGTCGTTTTGTCTAACAGCATGATATTCATCTTATTGTTGTAATCATCTCTGAACATGGCTACTGTTTTGTTTCCCTTGTCTGCTTGTGTTATTATCAGATTATCTTTGTGTGCTTTTAAGATTCTCTCCGTGTCCGTCGCTATTTTTAGTATAAGTTCATCCTTTTCGCTTGTCCTATTGTTTTCTTTGTATTTCATAATTCTCTGCGTTAGATTCCTTCTTGTTGATTCCTTCACTTTTTCTTCTTCGATTGTTTGGATCCCCTGTTCCAGATCTGCAATTACGTGAATTGTCGAAATGTTTTTCTTTGTGATGGGTAGAGCGAATTTCGGGCCTAGTGACAGGATCCATTGGGACAGTTCTGGTATGTCTATGTTGGTTTGGTTAACAAACCAGTCTTTATTAAGAGTATCGTCGTATTCCCTCGTTTTTTCCGATATCGCTTTTTTTAGTTTTTGTTTTGTTGATATGTCCGTTCTTGTTCTGATAGTCTGGTATGCTACTTTTTGTCGTTTATCGAGGTCGGATAGTGGGTTAGGTTAGGTTGCGATGGCTGAGAGCGACAGGTCGCTCTCCCACTTAGGCCGCTATGGGCCCATTGCGATGCCATGTTTATTCCCTGTTAACCCTTTTTAAGACTGAGGCGGGTCCTCGGTACTGAACCATTGTGTGGACAGAATAAATTTTAATAGAGCTGGGATCTCTAGATCGGATGTCTCCGTGAGGCTGAGTAATAGAGGTTGACCAAGTGTCCTTAGTCTTCTTCTACTTAAAGCGGGGCAGTGACAGAGAAGGTGTTGTACTGTTTCCTCCTCTTCTTCATGTTTACAACTTCTACAGAAGTCATGGTGAGCAACGCCTAGGCGTGCTGCGTGTCTGCCAATAAGACAGTGCCCCGTGAGGGCTCCAACCAGAATCGAAATGTGTTCTCTTCTGTGTTGTAAAAGTGTGTTTGTACGTTTTTGGTTGAATGTAGGTCACGTGAGTTTAGATACGTTACAGTAGGGAATGGTATCCCACCGATCCGTAGCGAGACGTAGTGTTTCAGCTTTTAAAAGCAGCTTATGTGTTGCCATAGGCATCCCAATCATGCTCTTCTCTGAAAGGAGCTCGATGGTGGTTCCTATTCTGGCAAGTCTGTCCGCAGACTCGTTTCCCTCTATATTGCGGTGTCCAGGCACCCATATAAGGTGTATACTGAAATGTCGTGCGATCTCGTTAAGAGATACGCGACAATTAGTAAGGGTTTTAGCGTTGTTTGTATATGAGTCAAGTGCTTTGAGGGCTGCTTGACTATCTGAGTATATAAATACGTCGCCTTCTTTGACCGTGAGCGTGTTAAGGTAGGTGGCGGCTTCCTGGATGGCTACCACTTCCGCTTGGTACACACTGCAGTGGTCGGGAAGGCGGAACGACAAGTTTAGATCTAGGTCGTGGGAGAAAACGCCCCCTCCTACTATTTTCGTCGAGCTTTGAGCCATCAGTGTAGATGTTAATGGCGTTAGCTCTGCTGTGGGGGAGGATTTCCCACACATGGCGGCTTGGGATGTAGAGGTCGTATAGTTTGTCGAACGTCGTTTGTGGTATGCAGTAGTCTGTAGTTAATGGTATACTCGTTTGGTCTTCGAGTATGATAGAGTGTCCAAAATTGCCCCTGTTGCAGGCATCAGACTCTCTTAGTCTTAAGGCTGTTGTGGTAGCCAATTGCTTTGCTACAAGGTCTAGCGGTAGAAGATGAAGAATAGTATTAAGCGCTTCCGTCGGTGTTGTTCGGAGAGCGCCACTAATACATATCTCCGCACTTCTCTGTACTTTGTGTATATTGTTCAGGACTGATTGTTTCCCGAGTGCTGGCCACCATACTAGAGCTCCGTAGAGAAGTATGGGACGTATTACGGCTGTGTAGAGCTAATGTACAATGGATGGGGAAAAACCCCATCTACGGCCAGTGGCCTTTTTACAAGAAAAAAGAGCAATGGTTGCCTTTTTTATACGTTCATTTATGTTGTCATTCCAGAGCAGTTCTTGTCCAGAATGACACCCAAGTATTTGGCATTGTCACCAAATACGAGGCTTACTCCGTTGATTTTAGTCGGGATAAGATCGGGAATTTTGTACTTTCGGGTGAAAAGTACTAGTTCCGTCTTAGCCGGGTTAACGCCCAAGCCACAAGATTTTGTCCACTGAGCAAGTGTTGTCAAAGCGGTCTGCATGAGGTCACACAGCGTTTGAGGAAACATTCCACATTTGAAGATGACAATATCATCCGCATACGCCACCACTACGTGTCCCTCCGCCTCCATAAGTCGCAGCAGTTGGTTAACTGTTACAACCCACAGCAGCGGAGAGAGAACACCTCCTTGCGGAGTGCCTCTGTTCACATATCTGTGAGCCTTCGCACCACCAAGTTGGGAGTACACCGACCTGCTGGTAAGCATCTGATCGATGAGTCTCACTAGCGGCGCATCGACTCCCACATATGTCAAGGCAGAGGTGATGGCGTTAGGTTGGACGTTATTAAAGGCTCCCTCTAAGTCTAGAAATGCTACTAAAGTAGTCCCTTAATTCAAGTGATCTTTGAATCCTTGAGACCAGGGAGTGCAGGGCTGTGTCAGCAGACTTGCCCTTACTGTATGCTGTTGTGTATTTGCAAGCTGAGAGGGACTTATGGTGTGTCTTGGTGTACATCAATAAGTCTCTCAAGAGTTTTCAGAAGAAATGATGATAGGCTGATAGGTCTGTAGTCGTTAGGTTTCGCATGTGAAGCTTTACCTGCTTTCGGTATGAATACCACCTTTGTTTCTTTCCACTTTGTGGGGGATATAGTTGACCCTAAGACAGCTTACTAGATAGTGTGAAGCCAGGTCATTGTTAGCCCAATGGTATGCTGTAGTTGGGCGGGAAAAATGTTATCTGGACCTGGTGACTTAAATGGTTCGAACGAATCGATAGCCCATTTAATTCTGGTCTCTGTGACAATGGTTTTGTCGTATTGCATAGGGAGGTCGGTTGACCTAACCTGAGGTATTAAGTTGGTTGAGCATTCAGGAAATGAGTACTCAGCGAAGATTAAGAGATTCTTCTCTTGAGTCGGTCAGGTTCCGTCTGTTTTTTGCAAGAGTCCTGGCGAGTTTGGTGAGCTAGCCAGAATTTTCTGGCCGTGATGCATCGAGTGGATTCGATGTTAGTGCAGTACTGCGCCCAGGAGGAGCGTTTAGCCCTCTGTAGTCTTCTTATAGCACTTAGCTTTTTGTTTATATAACTCCCATGCGGATGTTTGGTCGCTATATTTGGCTAAGTTAAAGGTGTTACGGCAATCTTTTCTGAGCTTATTCAGCTCTGCGACCACCAAGGTGGTTTGAAGGTGTTTTTGCTTTTCTAGGGGGGCAGGCCTATTGAACGAGTCCGTATACGCGATGGTGAGCGTTTCGACAAGTTCATCTATCTGTTCTTCGGTACTTGGTGTATATGGTGGGGACGGTCAAGTTTATTTGAGAGAAGTTTGTTGTGTACATCCCAATTGGTCTTTTTGGGATTTTGAATCCTCTTGGGTGAGGGACATTTTTGGTCGTACGACCTCTATGTATCGATGATCAGAAAGGAATGCTCTGGAAGCACCTTCCATGATATCAATTGGTCCCAGAGGTCGTCGGAAATAAGGGTTATGTCTAAAACCTCTTTCCTGTTCTTAATTGAAGGTAGGGTCGTTCCCTATATTTGCTATACGTAAATCCGTCTGTATAATGAAGTTATACAGTGACTCACCTCGCTCGTTGATGTCTGTGCTGCCCCATAGTGTGTGGTGTGCATTTGCATCGCCTCCCAAAAATGTGCTTGTGTGGGTGTTTTTTGCTGCTTCCTATCAGGTCACGGAAGGTTTTTGATGGTGGAGGTCGGTAGTACTTTTCGTCATTTTGGTTTTTAATTTTTGGGTATGGTCTGATTTCGGTTTATGTTGATGTGTCTGCGTGTTTCTTTAATTTCTAAGCTAAGTACTTTAAGTAGATTGGTAGATTTATTTGACAAACATTCCTGGTGCTACAGTATATACTTATGATTATTGCACCAGTCACAAAAGCAAGACATTTGATTTTTAATTTACTTATCCTACTTAATTCTATTTTAAACTTATTATAAAAACAATAATTTCTTAATTAAATTGGCTATTTTTTATGTATATATTCAATTTTTCCCTAAATTGCGTTGCACTACTGATGTTCTTTATGTTGGTTGGTAGTTGGTTCCACAACCTAACTGTTTAAAATATTAAACACAAGAGAAAGTAAAACAAACTAAAAATGTATTACACAAATTGTAACCACATGCTGCATAAAGATAATCTTAAAACTCACCCTCAAAATAAAACTCGCGGTGTTAGTGCTCTGTCAACTTTAAAAGTTCCTAAAAACACCAAAACTAGGTAATAGAAAGTTAATATAACTAGAATTTGTAAGAAATTAGTCGTCGTAACAAAACCTTTGTGCGTACTCTTTAATGTGGCGGCTCGGCACGGAATTTGGTCGCGGTCTAAACCTAACAGTATTAACAAAAAATTGTCGCTCCGCTGGCAGCTTATGCGTACTGCTATTAAGTTCTGGTTCTTCTCGTGTGGCAAATCTAATCTTGTCATACAATATGTGGTTCTTTGGTATATATAATCTTTTGCGGAAAATTAGTGATCTGTATATTGTGAATGATTTAAAGTCAAAACCGTACATTTGAATAGAGGGTGTAATATGGCCAGTTCGTCTTTTATTGTGGACATATCTAGCTATATTATTAAATGTAACGTTAAGTCTTCTTTGGGAGGCAGCATCACAGTTTCCAAATATTTCAAACCCATAGCACAGTGACGGTATCAAGTATGTCTTAGCAATTAAAAGTCTGAGGTTCGTCGGTAAATAATTCCGTCTGGAAAGTTGTCTTAGTACTCCATACGTTTTACCAGTTGCCCTTGTCACGTGATTACTCAAGATAAAGTATCATTGAATGTTATACCAAGGTTAACTGTCTGGATTCATATTTTATAGGCTTGTTCATAATTTTCAGCTTAGGAAGATCAGTTGTATTTAAGGATTTCTTGTATATTACAATACACTTGCACTTTGCAGGATTGAGTGACAGTCCATTACATTTTAGCCCAATCATTAACACTTAACAAATCTCTATTACAAACATCTACACACTCATTTATTTTATTTAGAGGACGACTAACATACATTTGAACATCATCGGCATACATGTGGACATTACAATTAGACAACATATCTGGGAGGTCATTTACATACAAAGAAAACAGAAGTGGGCCAAGGACTGAGCCCTGAGGAACACCACGAGTTAGACGCAAAGTAGACGATATTTCAGACTCAGTAGCCACTGCCTGACTTCTGTCAGATAAATATGATTTTATTAGTTTAATGGCTGTGTCAGTGAAATTAAAAAATTTATCAAGTTTAGTTACTAGGATTTCATGATTAACAGTGTCAAAAGCTTTGCTGAAATCAAGTAGTGTTAAAAATGTTACATCGCCATTGTCCATTTGCCTTCTGATATCCTCCGTAATACTAACTATTGCCGTGGTGCAGCTTCTGTTTTTCCTATATCCTGACTGATTATTATTAAGCAATAATTTATTGGTCAAAAACTTACTTATTTGCTGAGCCATTAATTGTTCAAAAACTTTGGATAAAAACGGTAGTACTGAAATTGGTCTGTATTCATTGTTACCTTTCGGAATGGGTATGATTTTTGCCAGTTTCCATAATTTCGGAAAAGTTGATGTCATAAATGACGTGTTCATTATATGGGTTATGTAAGGCAATATTTGCGGAAGGATAATCTTCAGAAATTTTGGATTCAAATTATCCAGCCCCTCAGCATTTGACTTAATTTTAAGAACAGATTCAAGAACATCACACTGACTAACACACATAAAGCTAAAACTAATATCACAGTTATTACTAGGCATCAATTCAAGATAAGGATTAGATGTAGCTTCAGGTATTCAGATTGCACAAAATTACGTTTAGATTATTGTATCGCGTCATTCTCTACTACTTTTTCTTTCAATTCCAAGGTTTCTAATTTCCTCCATTTTTGTCTAGTAGTTATTGCACTTTCAAATTTTGACGAGTAATATGAGTTCTTAGCAGTAAAAACTTTTCCATTGCTCCATTTTTTATTTCTTTTTTCGCCCCCACAAGATTCTGCTAGGTTTCACTTCAATTGTTGAGTTTACATATCGCGAACTTACTTCAAGACTGACATAACCCAAAAAATACGATTTTTGACTTAATGATGCAGAAGTACACGCTGTATTGGTACTACGGGTTGCCCATTTCGGCCGGAATAGCGGCTATTTCTTCACGAATGTTGTCCTTGAGCTTTTCTACGGTCCTTGGCTTGTTAACGTAAACCTTTGACTTCAAATATCCCACAAGAAGAAGTCAGGCGGCGTCAAATCGGGCGAACGCGGTGGCCAGTCCAAATCACCACTTTTCGACATCAAACGGCCCGGAAACAATTTCTTCAGAAAATCGATTGTTATGCGACTTGTGTGCGGTGGAGCGCCGTCTTGTTGAAACCAGAACTGCCTCATACGCTTTCGACGAATAATTGGCATCACAAAATTGGTCATCATGTCGCGATAACGCTCCTGGTTGATGGTAACAGCTGGCCATTTCATTTGGAAGAAAAAGCCCAATGACCGTTTTCGCACTAACGCCGCACAAACTGTGACTTTTCGTCTGAAGAGGCACTTCTTGATTCCTGAGGATTTTCGTGGCGTAACTACGGCAATTTTGCTTATTTACGGTCCCATTCAATGTGAAAATGTGAAATTTTTAAAAGCACGTTGAGTTTTCACAATTGACTTGTTCTGTTGAATGTAAATTTCAACTATTTCAGAGCGCTCGCGTGGCGTGTATTGTTCCATGGTAAAAATCTGCTTGGACTGACGCTTCAAACGCGGTATGTCATTAAGCGATCTGACATCTCTGTCAAAAGTTATGGCGTTGCCAGATGGGTCCGTCGAGTATGGACAACCTTGTATTTTGTGTAAAATTCTTATATTTCTATCTCTTTACAAAATATAACGAAATATCATTCTACCGGTTCATTTTCTGTTATTGCAAGTGCGTCATATCTCAGTTGTCCTGTAGTCGATATTGCGCAAACGTTAAATATCTACTTTCAAGTTTTTATTAAAAGGGGAGAGTGGGGGAGTTGTTATCTAGTTTTGTTTTTCGAACATAACTTCGCCAAAAATCAATATTTTCCGTTCTATAAAATTTGTATTTTAGGTAAAAGATGCACAAAACTTACCTCATCCTAGTTTTAAAAAATAAAATTTTGGGTTTTTATTTCATATTGTAAAAAGTGATTTTTTGACATTTCGAAAATTTGTGGGGGGTTGTGAGCCACCCATCTAAAAGTTTAAAATTCGTGTTTTTTTAGCCATTATTCTTTATTAAATGAAAAAACAAGAAGGCCAAGCTAACATCGTCTTTGCCGAAGTTTTTATACCCTTGCAAATGTTTTAATACATCAGAGTTTAAGAACGCCAGCATTAAAAAAAACAATTTTTCAAAATAAAACCCACATTTGGACCGATAATCACTATGACAGCTATAAGATATAGTAATCCGATTTTGACCAACTCTTCCAAATCTTTGTAAAAACGCATAATAGTAATACTTGCTGAAGTGAGACACGTTAACATTAAAAACAAAAAAGACTTTCTTATTTAAACCCACATTTCGACCGATAGTTCCTATGACAGCTATAAGATATAGTCATCCGATTTTGACCAAAACTTCCAAATCTGTATAAAAACGTATAATATTAATAGTCGCTGAAGTGATACACGTTTACATCAAAAACAAAAAAGTTTTCCTCATTAAAACCCACTTTTCGACCGATAGTTTCTATGGCAGCTACAAGATATAGTCATCCGATCCGGTCGGTTCCGACATATTAGCAGTGTGCAGTAAAAAAAAGACTCTGTGCAAAGTTTCAGCTCGATAGCTTTAAAACTGAGAGACTAGTTTGCGTAGAAACAGACAGACAGACGGACAGACAGACGGACAGACAGACGGACGGACAAAGCTCAATCGACTCAGCTCGTCACCCTGATCAAGAATATATATAGTTTATAGGGTCGGAAATGAATATTTCTATGCGTTGCAAACTTCTGGGCTAAATTATATTTAATACCCTTTGCAAGGGTATAATGAACAATTTTTCTCATATTCTGAATTAAGAAATATTAATGAAGAGTGAAAATTGATTGACGGCATCAGGCTTGTTTTCTTTTATATTCGAGCACTTTTTTCTTGTGGCTATTCTTTTGTTTGCCTTTTTTAAAGTTTTTTTTACTTCTTTGGAGAGTTTTTCCTCTGTTTTATTGCGCGTCAATGCACTATTCTCTTTGAAAGTCAAAACCGACTTTTTTTCAAAGTGGCTCACAACCCCCCATATCTCACTTTTTTTTTGGTGACGTCACGTAACCAAAAAGAAATTGTTACAAAATAAAAAAACATATTTCTATCAAAAAGGCAATTGACCAAAGATATTTCCATCATTCTTATATTTGTCATTACGAAAAAAATTTTGTATAATATTCACAAGACAAAAATGAAAAAAAAAGTTCTTTTTTGAAAAAGAGTCGAGTTCTGGTTCACGAACTTAAAGAAGGTGTAGACTGATAGATTGATTGCCAAAAGTTAGGTAATAAGAAGAGAAACACATGACATAAACAAAAAGTTTAAATATATTTTTTTTTGTGGCCAATATTCGAGTGGCTCACGACCCCCAGCGGCTCAGAACACCCATTCTCCCCTACCTACCAATGGGTAGGTGGTGGGGGTTAAATTTATAATTTTTTACTAGATTAACTCGAAACTATCTGTAAAAAAACATCATTTTTAAAACAGTTTTAAGTGAGTTACCCTTTTCAACCGAGACTTTTTTTTTATTATTTTCTTATGTGTGAAAGTCTTTAAGCCAATTTCCCGGATATCCAGTATGTTGAACCATTTTTTTGTAAATCTTTATATTTTGAGTATCCCGAAAGACAATTTTTTCTTTTAACCACATTTTTATGCGTAACTAAAATGTATTAAAGGAATTTAATAAAATAAAAATAAAAAAATGATCGGTCCTGGGTATGTAAGACTCGTTTTCAAACACCTTTCATCTACGCCAAGGCACTTTTATTTTCTGAATAGAAAAATGACACATATAAGAGAAAAAAAAAGAATTTACTCATTCGCTTTTTAGAATATTTAGAATATTATACTCATATTCTTTTAGCATAAATATCCGGTCTCTAGTTATTAGACTCTTGTTTTACATACCTGAACTAAGATTTTCAATCATTTAAAGGTGTATTTTTATTTTTATGTGGCCAACGTAAGCAATCAAACTTGAGTAATGTTTTTCGGTTAATTGTACACAATGCTAACACGTGCGTAATCATCTGTTTTTGGCAGCGTACCGCTCAATTAGTGTGACCGTAAAAAATCTTATCAATTGATTTTTTGATTAAGTAGATTATTATAAACTTAAAAATAAATAAATAAGTAAATATTTTGTTAAGCTAATGCCACATCAAGTTGCCTTTTTAAAACTCCTATAAACATTTGGGGTGGGAATCTAGTTTGCATCCCATAAATTTTAATCTGGGTTTTCACATATAACAGGCTGTAACTTTGCCTGCGGTAGGAAGTGTAGTTTGGAATTTTGATCGCAATAATCGTTTTAAAAATTTTTTCATGGCTCCGTTTTTGATATATAATTTTTTTTATATTTTTTTGATAGGTGCTCTTACATATTAATATCACTTCATAATTGTCAGATTGAGTCAAGCAAGATATGAATCGAAATGTCATTGAACTGCCAGTAATCGCGTTGAACATTGTTTTTAAATCGGTTTAGTAGTTTGATTACAATAACCAAAAATGTTTAAAAAAACAGATGTGTTGCTCGAAAGTCGAGAAATTTCATTTTTGGAAGCCTGGAAAAAATATAAAAAAAACAAACAATTATTTTCATTTTTTCAACGTAAGAAAGCCAGATAACGATTATAAAAATTTATGAACAAACAAAGTACCTGTGAGTAATTTAGTGCAAAAAAATTGGAATTTTCGTGAATTTTTAAAAATTACTTTTCGTTTGACTTTTATTCCGTTCTTGATTATTATTATACCCGTTGCTCGTAGAGTAAAAAGGGTATACTAAAGTCGTGCAAATGTATGTAACAGGCAGAAGGAATCATTTCCGACCATATAAAGTATATATATTCTTGATCAGCATCAACAGCCGAACCGATATAGACTTGTTCGTCTGTCCGTCTGTCTGTATGAACACCTAGATCTCAGAGATGGTAAGAGATAGAGGTTTGACATGTATGGGACAAATGCTATGCTAATGTTTTTTTATGAGTAACGGGTATATCGAAGTCGGTTAGAGCCGACTTTAACTTACGTCCTCGTTTTCGTTCTGGCTTTTTGTTAACTTCATAAAGTGACCAAAAGACGAAGAAAAATTTTAATTTTTGTGAACACACAAAATACTCAAATTTGACTGTTAGTTCCTCTTCTCAATTTGATCCATCTACGGTACGTGTGACACGATTTTTCTCACCAATACCTTATTGTCTTCGTCAAAGTGCGATTTTAATGTAGAAAAAATAAAAATAGTTTTTTTAAATTTTTTATATTTTTCCTAGCCGTTTAAAAATTAAATTTCTTTTATTTTCGAGCAAAAAATTTATTTTTTTGATGTCGTGGAATCCAAACTGCTTAACCGATTTTAAATCAATGTTCTACGCAATTATTGGCAGCTGAATTGCCTTTCGATTCATATCTTGCTTGACTCTATCTGACAATTATGAAGTCAGATGTATCTTAAGATGTACGAGCACGTACCGACAAATTGAAGAAAGTTCATATTTCAAAAACGGAGCCATGAAAAAAAGTTTAAAATTTATTTTTGAGATCACCATTCCAAACCACACCAAAAAAATATTTCAGTTGAAATGGGTCATTTATTTTTTTTTTTTTTTGCAAACTAGTGTAATCAGTGCATACGTTTAACTATAGAAGGCGCCATTAAATGTCCGAAAAACAGAATGGCTTGTAGCAAACAATTATGTTTCACAAAATTTCTATAAATGAAGTAAAATTTGACTTTGAAGGCCAATTTCGACACCATTGGCAATACTAATATAGCGTGTTTGATTTTTCTCAGTTGCATTGATACGTGTATGTACTTTTCTAGAAGCTTCATAAAATCAGCAATTAATTCTTAGTGTGGCCTACAAAATTTCTACAACGGCAAGAAGTCGGAAACTTGGCAACGGAAACTAAGATATGGCTTTGACATACCAACTCGTAATAAGCCTGAGTTTGCTAACAGAAATTAGTTAAAAATGCTCGGGATACTCACAAGAGGTCTCAATTTGAAGAAATGTGTTAGTCATAAATCTTAATATGTTGAAGTTGCTCATACTCGCTAGACGCAAATCGGCACAGTCCATCAAAGTTGGAAAAAATGGTTCAAAAGTAGTACTTCAGTAAAACGCCAAAACCTCAACATATTAAAATAACCAAATTTAATTTTTTATTTAATTTTCATTAGATTTCATGCATCTTAAAAGAAAACAAATCGCAATCGGAATTTCCGTTTAGTTTTTTGTACGTTCCCACATGTGACATTTGAAACCAAAAAAATACAAAAATTTATAAGTTCCAAAAATTGTTGAACTATGACCAAATTCAATAAACCAAAGTTTTTTGATCTAATTGGGGTTCCCTTTATTAAATTCAATTAAGTCGGTCAAAAAAATCGACCATAATTTTTTTATTTTTGCCATCGGCCAAACCGGCCACTGTGCGTTTACGCAGATGGGTGAATGTGAGGAGTAGTGCATTCTGGAACTGAAGGGCATATACAAACACACACACATACACCAACCCACACACTCAAATTAGCAGGGCATCATCTTTTTAGATCCTTTAAGGATATGTGATATACAAAAAAAAAGGTATTGAGACGTAGAACATATCGCTCACTTACTTCAATACTGGCATATCTCAAAAAATAAAATTTCTGACTTAATGATGCAGAAATACTTGCTGTATTGTGTACTATTTTGTGTATTCGTATTTATATCTCTTTTATTTTCCATGTGATATGAAAATATGTCTCATTATAATTTTACAGGTTCATTTTCATGTTAATGCAAGAACGTCATATGTCAGTTGTCCTGCAGTCGATATTGAGCAAACATACATCGGCTTTCAGTTACAACATCATATTTTCATGCTTTATCAATAAGCATTCTAAAATTAAAATATTTTAATTAATTATGTAACCCGAAACTAAAAGATCCATTTTATCTGGGTTAAATCCATTGAGAACTTAAAACGTGTTTTTATACTCTGTACCGAAGGTACATAGAGTATATTAAGTTTGTGCAAAAGTATGTAACAGGGAGAAGGAATCATTTCCGACCCTATAAAGTATATATATTCTTGATCAGCATCAACAGCCGAGTTGATATAGCCATGTCCGTCTGTCCGTCTGTCCGTCCGTCTGTCCGTCTGTCTGTCTGTCCGTCTGTCCGTCCGTTTGAACAAACAGATCTCAGAGATGGTAAAAGATAGAGGTTTGACATGTATGGGACAAATGCTTCTTATACTTGCAGGCAGATCAAGTTTATTTTTAATTTTTGCCACGCCCCCTCCCGCCCCCGAAATTTGGAAAAAACGTCATATCTCCCACAGTTTTGTAGATAGATGATTCGTACCTTTTAGAGATAGTTAGTCATTACCAAAATATATCGATTTGACGAAGAAATGATAAAGATCGGATGAGCGGTTCCCAAGTTATGAGCAATAAAGTGAATCACCACCCGCCACCCCCTCCCACCCTTTCACAACCAACGCCGCACAATGTTAGAGAGAGAGAGAGAGAGAGAGAGAGAGAGAGAGAGGGAGAGAAAGGAGAGAGTGAGAGGGGGAGAGAAAGACAGAGATAGAGAGAGAGAAACTTAGAGATGAGCGCAGCAGCAACAGTGCATTCAGCTCCTTCTCTAGGTGCAGAGTATGTCATAGTCGGGCTTGACCGACTTTCTCACTTGTTTTCAAAATGGATTATTTTGAGTTATCCCAGTATTGAAGTAAGTCAGCGATATATGTGTTTAAATTGTATTCCTACGCCTCTTGGTTCAAAAGGTCTTGACAACAATGCTTATTTTGTCCATCGAGGAGATTTAAATGCAACAAAATTTGTGAAATAAGAAGAACCATTGGGCTACATGCTAAAGTGGTTTTAATTAAAATATAACCACCCCAAATGGCTGGTATACGACGATTAAGTTTGGAAAATTTGCTATAATCTGATGAAAAATTACTCTTCAAAGGCAGGCGCCTTTGGGTTTGCTGATGCTGCTCCCATGATTTTTTTTGGTCGCAATAATATGTATACTGTCTCAAAAAACTCTTAAACACAGATATTTTTGCTCAGTGTAATCTCTTAAATTTTTAAAAGCCAAAAATACTGCAAAATAAATTTTACGCGATATCTTGAAAACAGAAGCTGATGGAGAAAAAACGAGACCAGTTTTGGAATCAGTGTACAAAGCGGGATTTTATACAAATATGGCTGGACCTAACAAAAGTGGTAATTTTTGGTAAGAAAGTTAACTGATGCCAGCTTAAATGATTGCTTTTAGAAAGTGCATAATAAATAAAAAAACTCAAAACATTTTAGTTCAGCCTTCAAAGTTTCACAAATATTACGTATACGACACGTTCTCCGAATCGAAATTTTGTCCACGATTTCTCCGTATCATTTTAAAAGTTGTCAATTTTGAATTTAATCAAGCAACAAACTAATATGGAACAGGAATCGGAAATATTTTTGATCGGTAATTATTATTTGTTGTTGGTGAAGTGGTGCACCGCGACCAATTTTGGTCTATTGTGCCCCCCTACTGAGTTTACAGCTCTCCTAGCAGCCCTATTTCCTGTACAAAAGCCAGGAATTTTGTGGGTTCTAAGTTACTGATATTGCTCGGGTGTAGAATGTGTTTCCCAAATCTGCTGAGTCTGCGCCTCGCTAGGGCATCGCTGTGTGCTCTCTTCACAGTATCTGGAAAAATGGGTGTTTGTTATTCCCAACTTGTACATGTGGCTCCGCAGTCTGCAGAGACCAGTGTAGAGCCCTGTCAGGATCCTGAGGGGATTCATTCCTTGTTGGATTAACTTTTGGAACCTTTTGAGGTCGCGGTTCACTATTAATGCTAAGCTTGTCTCTTTTCCCTGATGTTTACCCAGGCGCCGTTCTAAGCGTATTCTCTTTCTTTCTTAGGAGTTTTATTGTGTGTTGGCCTATACCTCAATAGGGCTCTGGCCCTACCATTGCGGTGGCTGCAGTTTATCGGCCAATTCGTTTCCGGGGATGTTGTTGTGTCCCGGTATCCATCGAAGGGTCAGGTTGTTCCTGCTGCCTAGTTTCTTCTTCTAGTTTGTTCTTTGTCTCTAAGACTAGCTTAGAGGTGAACTTATTACTGCTGAGCGCTTCAAGCGCTGCTTGGCTATCGGAGAGGATAGCTATTTCTCTATTATGGTAGTTCTTTTCCATATTACGGTCTTCGCAACGGGAGATGGCACATACTTCAGCTTGAAATATGCTTGGGAATTCTCCCATTGGTTCAGATATTTTCGTTCCTGGTCCTGCTACCCCAAGTCCGGTTCCTTGGGGCGTCAGGGACCCGTTTTTATACCACGTAATTGTGTGTGGTTGCATTTTATATGTTTCTTCTATTTAGATCCATTCTCTCTTATTACTTTGGTGTACAGTGAAATTCCTGTCGAATTCGGTCGGTCACCATTTCGTCTCTGGGTTGGAGGATTAAAGAGATTTCCTTTTACAGCTTTTCAGAGTCTCTGAGGCTTACTATGTGGTTTCAACCCACTCCTTTTGCTGTTAATCTAAGCAGTGTTGCTTTTTTCTTCAGACAGATGGTATGGTGGAGTGGTGTTAGCTCCATCAAAACCTCGATCGCCGCGTCCTAACTGTCCTAACTGTGAGGAGGTTTGCTCTATCTCCCCACACAACAGCTCCATAAGTGAACATCGGTCTCACAACCATGAGGTATAGCCATCGGAGTATGTGTGGTACCATGCCCCACGATTTTCCGGCTATGCTCCTGCATGTGAATGTATACTCTAAGTGCTTGTCAAATCTCAGCCTGTTGTCAAAGACAACGCCGAGGTATTTGACTTCTTTTTCTGGTGTAATGAGGCAGCCGGATAGCATAGGCTTATTCTGCTTAGCTTCTAGTTTCTAGTGAACGGTACTATAATGGTTTTAGCAGGGTCTACACTAGTCAGATGTCACTTTCAGTCCCCTCTGGACTATGTCACATAAAGTTTCTTCGTACTTTCCTCTCGCAAGGATGACAATGTCATTAGCGTATCCTTGGCATGTTATGCCCAGGGAGGCGAGTTTATCTAGGAGCTTATCCACTAGTAGGCTCCACCACAGTGGAGAAAGAACTCCACCCTGAGGGCATTCTCTAGTTGTAGTTACTGTGATGGTTTCTTCGTCTGCCACTGCAGAGGCTTCTCTGCATCGTAGAAGTGAATCCAACCATCTGCTGTGTCAATTGAACGGCCTGCTCTGAGCGCGTGCTGTGTTGGTTGGAGGAGTGCCTCCTTCAGCAGCGTGCTTCTGATGCTGTTGTCCACTAGCTTTTTAATCGTTTTCAGTAAAAACGATGTCAAGATAATGGGTCTGAAAGACTTGGGGTTAGTTATATCCTTCTTCCCTGCCTTGGGGATGAAGACTACCCTTGCTCTGCGCCAGGCACGTGGGATATACCCAGTTGCCAAACTGCTGGTGATGATCTTCCTGAGGGTGGGTAGGAGTATGTCCTTTCCTTCCTGCAGGAATGTTCGATAAATGCTATCCGGTTCAGGAGATTTGAAGGGTTGGAATGTTCCAATTGCCCACTCAAGTCTGCCTGCGGACACAACTTTCTTGGCTTCTGCCCAGTCGGAGCTACGCTCCTTCTTTCGTGTCTTCTATAGACTCGCAGAATTTCCTGTAATTCTTTCTTTAGGCTTTTCTAATTTCACTATTGTATAGCGTATGCTTGTATTTATGCCAGTCCTCATTCTTTTTGGCTTCATTAAAAAGAATTCGGGTTTTCTTTCTGAGTTTCTGCAAGGTAGGATTCTACCAAAGGGCATCATGTTCTTTTTTGTTTTTGCTTAGAGGGCAATTCTCTTCGTACGCATCGATTATACTTTTATTTAGTTCGTCGACTGAAATTTCTAGTTCTAGGGGGTATTTCGGTAACCGAATCCTAGGCTTATTATTTCCTAGCGTGGAATAGAAGCCTCCCCAAATTGTTTAAGGGGTGTTCCTGTTAGGGATACTCTGCTGCGTGCTCGTTTCCAATCTAAATTGGATCATTTTATGGTCTGACATAGATTCTTCTAATGAGACCTGCCAATTCTTTATGAAAGGTTTAATTGACTTGCTGCAGCAGGTGAGGTCAAGGACTTCCTCCCTTACCCGAGTTCCAAAAGTCGGGACAGATCCTACATTACATATTTCCAGCGAAGTTGGCAGAGGCTATGACCGTGGTCTTTCCCTGCTTTGCTTCGGTGGTCGCAATCGCGACACATTCCCTGGAGAGAAATTCTGAAAGGATAGTATATTTAATATTGTTCCTTATCAGTATGCAGGCTCTGGGGAAGGCGTGCCTTTGGTCCCAAATTACCTTAGATTCTCTCGTATATAGGCCCTTAATTCCCTCGTTGCACCAGGGTTCCTATATTAAAGCTAGTCCTAGGTGTTGTCGGGTGAACGTTCACCTGGACTAGCTTGATGCTGTTGATGACTGAGGGGGGAGTCATCATTGCGCTCTTTTATGTACGCTATCTGGCGGAGAGACAGGACTGCCCTGAACGCCTCCGAGGTGTCGGCTTCTTCGTCCTCATGGACTGCGAGCTCTGAGGCGAGCTCTTGTGAGGACAGGGGTACCTCTGCATCCTCCACTAACTCCATGTCCTCTACGGGGTATTCCCCGTCGAGTTCTCAGCGTCGTCCTCCTTATCTGTGAGAGGTTCCTTACACGGAGACTTGCTACTTTCCGCTTCTGCGGGGCGTTCTACCTCAGTCTCTTGCTGATGAGTCTGACCAGCCAACTTCCCGGTTTTCTTGAGACCATGCACGGGGATATTCCAGTACCTGAAATTTAGCTGGCGAGATGATCATCTGTATCGAGGCTTCGTCGATGCCAATGACAATGTGGGCTCCGCCCCCTTGGTTCTTCCGTGACATGACCCGCCATGTGTCAGTCACGATATTATTCTGGGTCCTCAGCATTGTAAGGACCCATTCATCCGCTTTCGCGGCACTCCTTGGGAGGAAGACAGTGATGTAATTGGGCGAGGGGATATCCTTTCCCATTTCACCGAGAAGGGGTACTCCCTTCCATTCTGTCAACCTTGACACGTTGCTCATCAGCCACTCTGCGGTCGTCTCATTATACACTTGAAAAGTGTATTATAATTTTGCCCAGAAGTTTGCAACGCATAGAAGGAATCATCTCCGACCACATAAAGTATATATATTCTTGATCAGCATGACGAGCTGAGTCGATTAAGCTTTGTCCGTCCGTCTGTCCGTCTGTCTGTTTCTACGCGAACTAGTCCCTCAGTTTTGGAGCTATCGAGCTGAAACTTTGCACAGAGTCTTCTTTTTACTGCACGCTGCTAATATGTCGGAACCGACCGGATCAGATGACTACTTCTTGTAGCTGCCATACAAATGTTCGTTCGAAAAATGAGTTTTAGTGGTAAAAACTGGTTTGTTCTCAATATTATCGCTCTC
Source organism: Lordiphosa stackelbergi (assembly GCA_018904235.1). Taxonomy (NCBI): domain Eukaryota; kingdom Metazoa; phylum Arthropoda; class Insecta; order Diptera; family Drosophilidae; genus Lordiphosa; species Lordiphosa stackelbergi. Next base: position 52,780 of record JAEIFU010001133.1, on the reverse strand, counting down.
AAACACGGTCATGGGTAATATTGAATGATTTTAAGTTGATTTGCGAAGTTTGGTCGAAGTCGCTAACCATTGTGGCAAGCTATTTCAAGTGTATCAAAACTTCGGTACAGACGAAGTTAGCTTTGCCTTTCTCGAGTCGATGATTAGATGACCCGGCCGGAAATGAATTCCTGCAAAGCCGATGGGCGTATCCCAACATGCCAGGAGGACTTCCTCCAGTATCGCATCCTCAAGTGCAGATAGCTCCTCTTGATTGAGGTTCACCTGAGGGTATTCCTTAGGTACTTTTGCTACCCTCACCTTTTTCGCAACGTCTGCATACGTTGCTTGGGGTGGAATGGGCCATGCTTGAGGTACCTCAGGTACCACTTGTTCGAGAGCCACAGAGGCCTCGACGATTTGGGTCGTCTATACCTTTTGGCTGTCCTCTTGCAGGGAAGGAGTCCTGCTTGGAACGTTTATCCCCGGTGGGAGGTGGCCTTTGTCCTCCATAAGAGGTGGAGCGTGTTCCCGTTGGGGGGAGGGGATGGTCCCTCTTTGTAAAGACCCCTTGGTGGGTTTTGCGCACTGTTGTGCGTTTTTCGTCTCTCACGAGGCTAGGACGCTCCCGGTCCATCTGCCTCTTTTCAAACTGTTTTGCGAAAGCGGTTGCAGGGATATCCTGCTGAAATTTAATTGCGATGCTTTTCTTCATGCTTGAAGGTCCGTTTCTTGGGCTACCATACAGTCGACCACCGGCTGAGGCCCACCAGTGGCAAGGCTAATTGGAACAGGCGGTCGCCACTTGCCTGAGCCCACCGTTCGAGACTGGACTATTTGTAAGCCGGGCCTCCAGCCAGGCTGACTCTCGGCACGGTCCGAGTGACACCTTAGTGGGATGGGAGAGGGGTAGGTATTGTGAAGGAGTTGGGTGTGTGTGTGGCTGTCCGGGACTGCTTATTTGTGGGATAAACCCACTTATTCGCAGTTAACCTCCATAAGAGGGCCTTTCGCTATCCGCAACCTGCGACCCGTCCGATGACCCAACAGCTAGGCCCCCTAAAAACCATCCCACAAGTTCTTTGGGACTCGGATTTTGATCGGTAAACTAAGACCTAATTTTGACGAAGCGATCCCATTTCGAACGAAGAGGTGAGATTTATCCACGCTCTTATATGGGACTAAATTTTTAAGACGGCCCATTTTAGAAAGTGTGACTAGTTTTTGAGTAACCATTTGGGCAATTTGCTAAACTTAAGGGTCTACATGGATTTCGTCGTGTAAAAAGGCCTATTTTCAATAATTTTTTCTACGTATAAATTATTATTTATTTAATTTAAACTTTTTTTGTCTTATAGATAAAACCTGAGTCTAAGTGGTCGTTTGAATGTGAATATGCAATACAAGTGTCCGCTGATGAGAAGATGTGGTTATCTTCGAAACAGCGATCGTTGTACGGACATACCAATTGTTATTCCAAGTTGTTGTAATTAATCTCTGTTGATTTGTGTTGATTACATTGAATTGTAACTCTCCACCGACCTCAAGCCAGCCAGATCCAAAAAGTTTGACAAAAACAGGTCGCAAAAACCCATATAAATTATAGATAAATATTTAAAGAATAATTTCAGATTTCTAATTAATTAAAACTCCTCTATGGAAGACATTTAAAGCTTGATTACTGAATATAAAATTTTGGCTTTAGGACTGTTTTTCCAAATATGTTGAGTCAAAATGTCCTAAAAAACTAACAATATTTTAAATTTTTATTTATCGCAATATAAGACTGCACATATTTGTAAAGATATAAAAATTTAACTACATAACTATTTGCTTACTTAATTATTTTAAACTTATCTTTTCTTCTGCTCAGGTTCGCTAAAAGTGAAACTTAAACCTGACGATGCTTGTATATGAGCAATAATAATATGAAATATGAACGATTTGAAGAATGTGAAATTCGTCCAACTATTTCTGAATGCTCAGTTCTTAAAATGGATGCTGCGCATCAATCAAACGTAGCAGGTGACACTAAACCAGATCACGGAAATGTTTTAGATTCGGCAAAGACAATGTGCACTGAATTTGGGCAAAAAGTCGAAGACCTAGGTCAAATCGGCACAGTAACAAAAAAAGGTTGTGATTGCGGAAGACTCGAGCAGGTCGTCATAGATGATTCATTGCACAAAAGATTAGAATTTGTTCACCTTGACTCTGCCGATCCATCTCCAAGCTGTTCCTCGAGAGCGAGCAAATTTCCTGAACTTGCTTTTAAAATCAACTGTGCTAAAACAGCCAAGAACCAAAACGAACAAGATAATCAAAATGGGAGAAATGGAAGAACTGAACATAATCAAGAATATGAAAGCGGCTTCCAACGAAAACAGCTTGAAGGGAATAGAGAGTCGTCTGAAAAACATTTACCACATGGGACATGTATATCTCAACCTAATACTCGTCACCAAAAAGTTGACAGCTCCGTTAAGGTGAATCATTCGCATGCAAAGCAGCGGCAACTGTGCTTTCTTAAGTCCCAGTCGTTGGACTTGTTTAATGAAGATGGCAATCCAACTTATTCCACTCAATATGTTAGCTCTCGCCAGCTACCAAATATAAGCGAAAATCTTTCCACCGATTTGCAAAGGCCAAATCTTGCTTTAAAATTTCAATCAATCGAAACGCGACCAATTTATCCGAACGTGCCATACAGTCCCTACGGAAGTCCTTTTGGAAGTCCTCGCTCCAACCGACGACGACCGCCTTTACGCGAATCACGTAGAATTTCGATTGAAAGATCTGGAAGTTTTCTTCAACTAAATCAATACAAATTAATGGATCAAATTGGACAGGTAATTCCTAATTGAAATAAGATATATAATTTAACAAGAAACAGAGTCGGTCAAGCCCGACTGTTGTGAATGGTGGTTTTCTTTTGTATTTATATGTTATGTGCTGTCCTCACTACAACTGCATTTTGCACTTTTGCATTTTGGGCAAAATGTACATTTTCCCCCCTACAATTTTGTATGGGCACTAGAAATGCCAAAAAAGTGCATTTTATAGAAAATGTAGTCGCATTACTCGTTAGCCATTCGATTTTCAATAGTTTCTACTCGATAATCGATCATTTTTTGGCTAGTTTTTTAGAGTTAACAAAGTAGTCATCACTACCAAGCGCGCGTCAATTGGCTGATATTTGAAATTTGCCTAAATTGATTTAAATTGAGATTAATTTATACTTTTTAATATTTACCAATAATATCAATGATAACACAATGAATTGCAGAAACTAGAGACTTCCAATGTAGTTGCAATTGGACTCAAAAGACCACAAGCCTTCTAGTCTGGCCACCGAAATAATTCAAGCATTTACAGAGAAGAATTTGACATAGATGAGTTTTAAACCCTTACCAACATTAGAGTTTATGTTTCTAGCAGCGCAATATATTTAAATGGAATATCTTTGTTTCATTTGCTACCTTGTTGCCAGCCATTTTGTAAATAGTTAGAATGCAAATGTAGAAGCAACACAATGAGGACAGGATTCTGCATTTTCAGAGATGACGATAACTTTTTTGAAAATGTGCTGCAGTGAGGAAGCCATATTACTCACAACGTTATTTAATAGGATTCTATATACACATAAGGGTCACTAATTATATTATCACAGATTATTATATCTTGACTGAACAATTGCGCAGTCGACAATGCTTCTGTCATAAATAATGTGCTGTCCTCACTACAACTGCATTTTGCAATTTTGCATTTTGGCCAAAATGTACATTTACCCCATACAATTTCGTATGGCCACTTCAGATGCCTAAAAAGCTTACAACTTTAAAGTTAATGTTTCTAGCAGCGAAATAAATTTAAATTAAATATCTTTGTTTCAGTTGTTATCTTTGTTGCCAGCCATCTTGTGAATTGTGAAAATGCAAATACAGAAGCAACACAATGAGGACAGGAATCTTCATTTTCAGAGATGACGTGTTATGTGCTGGTACTAAGCCAATTCCCGAAATGTGGATCGTGATGTTTATCGATCTTCACACCGCCGATAAACGACATTGAAACCAGTGGTGCGCACGAGTGGTTTGCTGAGTCGTGCTGTTTTTTTGGTTCCAAAGGGTTTAGGGAGTGAGCGACTCGAAATTTGAACTCTTTCCGTCCTGGGTGAATAGTACCCCAGAGGAAGAAGAAGGAGGAGAAAATTTTGAAAGTCATCACCCACTGTCGTGTTGCTGTATGTGTCAGCAGAAAAGTTTTGATATAAATAATTTTAAGATTTTAATCTCGGTAAGAGAATAAATATACCAATAGCAACGAGAAAGGAGCCTTAAAAGAGTATTTTGGCAGGAGCGACCCAGAGGATCCAGTTTTGCAGGAGAAATTGGCCACCCACTTTTGGGTGGCCCCCAGGTTTTTATACCACCCATTAAAAGCTAAACAAAAATTCGGCATGGCAGTAGGGAGTAGTTTTTAAGTTTCAATTTAATTTATTTACTCCATTCATATGTGTTATCTATATTACCTATATATATATATATTATTCTTCGTGTAATCGTCACAGAGGTTAGAAGATTGTAACGGATACGCCTGGATAACTACGATTCAAGAGCTTCTCTGTCTTTCTAACTTGCACGGCTGTGCTCAGGGCTAGGGTGGATTTTTGCTCTCGAAAACGAAGACGTCACACGACTTAAATGTAGACAGAGTCAAAAGGAAAGGAAAAGAAAAAACCCAGACGATGTAAAACAGGAACGCATCACTTATTCAGAGTGGGAGAACAAGGTGTTAGTGTTTTTCCCTTCTCTACCCTCCCTACCTGTAAAAACTCAAAGCAATTCGTGAGCTTTACCCTATAAAAAGACGATGCCTTGCTTTAGGTGCCCAAAAAGATAAGTAAACTAAATCATTTCAAATTTATAATTGCCTTCATGGCGTAAAGATATATTGTGATAATAGGGATGGCATTATACTAACGATAAGACAAAGAAAAGTGAATTCAAATTTATAGATGGATCATTTCATGTATGAAAATACTTAAAATCTAAAGGGATATGATAGAAAACGTAACGACTAATTCAGTTATACGATTAAGAATCAACACGCAACCATGTAATAATAATTTCTCACAAACTCATACAGATGTAGCTGCTCATCAGCTATAATTACCAAGATATCACGGCTATGCCGTACTTACGACAAGGTCCATCGATGTCAGCAAGCCTGATGACTGATGAAGCTATAGATGCGTCTGAAGATAATATTAAGTTGTCATGAGGAGTGAGGAAATAGTATTAGGTGCGCTAGAATCCGTACATGAGCTATAATAAGATTACGGCAATAGGTAATTGATACAAAAAGTTATGGCTAAATGAAAATAAAACTACAAATACTCAATCCTTCACTTAGAGGTGTTTGGGAATAATTCCAAAGGGCGCGGAATAACGACGAAGTTCTCTCGAGTTAGGGCACATATAGGATCTGGTTACGATGAAGGTCAATCTGTTTCCGCACGAGAATTAATGGGCGCCATCGCTTCACTCAAATTGTAGACTCCAATATGGATTTCAGACGTGGCATACCTAATGGCACAGTGGGGCGGAGTAGCTCTTCGTCATCAGTGGCGAGCAAAAGTGTTGGCCGGCTTTACCTAACCTCACTTCCCCTGGGGTACAACCAACGCCGGTTTAGCCAACTCAGCGTCTAAGCTCTGATCAATCCTCCATGGGATTGGGGACACATGGCTCGATCCTCAGTGAGAATGGTGGCAACTGGACGTGGCCAGTTCTACTCGAATAACCACACTGATTCCTCGTTTAACAAGATCGGCTTCCCAGGCAGTAAAACAATAGGTAGGGCCACGCTAACTGGCCAGGGTATAGGCCGCCGACTGCGTCAAAAGAATCACAAATTAAAAAGGGCGAATTTAAATCGCTATAATGCGTACCTTATGCTCGAATCAGAGACGCGTCACTTATTTTCATCCACCAATACAAACTTTGAAATTGCTGACTTGAGGGGCCTTTCAAATGCCTTAGAGTTAAGTGGCGTAGGAATTGCACGAGGCACGTGGACTAGATCTGATATCAGAGCGGCAGTTTTCGTTGCAACCGTACTGATCAAGGTCTGGATGGAAAATAGTTAGCCAATATAACCGGAAGCCAAGCTACGATTTTGACAAGCCACACACTGTTACGTCGTTTTCGGCAAAATCCCAAATTGTGGCGTTTACGACATTAAAGGTGACTGTCATGATGTAGCCTCGCGACGTTGCCAGATCATCGCGCGATGAACCTGGAACTGGTTCGCTCACTTAAGTTATCAATTTGGCGGCTGGGCATTCAAAATTCGAAAATATTAAATCCAAATGGCTTGGACAATTAACCGTCCTCATAACACAGCTTTAATCATAGTCAACTTGACTAATGCTTAAAACTGAAAAAGGTGGGAGTTGATCTCATACCCCAAAGATCCTTAGTGGAAGGTTCAAGCTCTTGCCAGTGAGGTTTTCCAATATATACAAAGTTACTGCCAATTTTGCCTTAACACGAGCTTTGACTCAGCTGGAGCTAATTTCAAGTGTTGAAGAAATGATTTGCCATATTGCTCAAAGAGAAATTGCGTTTTATTACCATTTGGCCAACCTTTAAACTGATGTGGGCCTAGAAACGTAGATCATAGATTTGATTCTTCTCAAAGGCTTTAGTAAGGTTGTAGTGGATATCCGGCTCGAATCTTAAAGGGGGAATCTATCAGCCCAATCTAACCAGAGAAACCTTCTTGAGAATTTTAGATTTTCAACACTTGAGAATCCTTTCCATGGGTAATCATGTACTGACCAAAGTCAACGAAATAGGGCGATAATCCAATCGATTGGTGAATGTTGTTTCTCAAGGCACCGTTTATGCTACTTATATACATATCCCAATCTCTTTGATCTGATCGGATGTACGATCTCAAAGCCGCGTTGATTGAGCGGTTCACTCTCTTAGCGGCATTAGCCTGAGGAGAATACGCTCCTGTGTAAATGTGAGTGACGCCGGACGAAGACAAAAATACAGTGAAATCATGGCTTTTAAACTGAGTTCCAGTATCACTGATTAATGTCTCCGGTACGCCAAAACATTTGAATATCTCATCCCTGAGATATTCAATTACTACCTTGGAGGGAAATCTTTTAACTGGCTTCAGAAAGGTATACTTAGAAAAATGATCAAGGATTACCAAGATACCAACATTTCCTTGTTTAGACCGAGGAAAGTTACTGATAAAGTCAGCATAAAGCCTTTGAAAGGTCCTTTCGCTTAACGAGGGACAACCCATGGGTGGTTTAAGACAACGAGTCGGATACTTCGAAGTCTGACAGAGATCACATTTGTGTACGTAATCCTGTACATCGACAATATCTGCGGTACAATAAAATGTCTACGAATGCGCTCTAGACATTTTGCTTGGCTCCACAGAGCAGAAGTCGGTTTATTAGCAGTAATGAACAGACTTCAGCGAACGAGGAACAAATAGCTTCCAGCGTTCTGCAGGATCTTCACTGAGATTAGATGGGAATTCAACTCTATGATAGAGAAATCCATCAATGACCTTATAATCTGGAGATGGACTAACAAATTTTCTTTAACGCTATATAATCCCTTATCTAGTAACGCTTTCAGATTTTAGATCGATCTCCGGCAGGATCTCCATCTCCATAGCGGCTATATCGATCTCTCCTTCAAACGATCTCGACAAGGTATCAGCGACAACATTTTGACTGCCCTTGCGGTGCTCAATCTGGAAGTTCAGCCCTTGCAGTTTTATGGGATCCATCTGCGTGTTTCGCCATCAGTCTGTTTGGCTCATCAACCATTTTTAGGCTAGCGTATGGTTACTACCTTAGTATATTAAAATTGTCCGGATGTTTGTAGGAAGGAAGGAAAGATCTCCGACCACATAAAGTATATATATTCTTGATCAGCATGACTAGCTGAGTTGATATAGCCATGTCCGTCTGTCCGTCCGTCCGTCCGTCTGTCCGTCTGTCCGTCTGTTTCTATGCTATCTCCTCCGTCAGTTTTAAAGCTATCTCAACCAAACTTTGCACGAAGTCTTTTGGTACAAATACGCTGCACATTTGTCGGAACCGGCCGGATCGGATGACTATAGCATATAGCTGTCATAGGAACGATCGGTTGAAAAAGTAGTTTTAGTGAGAAAAACTTTTTTGTTTTCAATGCTATCGCTCCCAACCCCCGTATTTATAAGTTTTCTATGATTTCACATAATTCACCGAGAAAAAAAAGTCTTAGGAGAAAAACTTTTTGTTTTCAATGCTATCGCTCCCAACCCCGTATTTATAAGTTTTCTATGATTTCACATAATTTCACCGAGAATTATCAAAATCGGACAACTATATAGTATAGCTGCCATAGAAAAGATAGGTCTGAAAAAAAGTCTTAGTGAGAAAAACTTTTTTGTTTTCAATGCTATCGCTCCCAACCCCCGTATTTATAAGTTTTCTATGATTTCACATAATTTCACCGATAATTATCAAAATCGGACAACTATATAGTATAGCTGCCATACAAAAGATAGGTCTGAAAAAAAGTCTTAGTGAGAAAATCTTTTTTGTTTTTAATGCTATCGCTCCCACTTTGTACAGATCTATATTATATACTACCACACAAATTTGTCAAGTTTGATTTTAATCGGATGACTATATCAGCATATCAAACTGGCAGCATATATCATGCTCCAAGGGTATATAAACTTCGGTACAGCAGAAGTTAGCTTCCCTCTATTTTTTTATTGTCAAAACTACAGCAAGACATTCTAACTCGGTAACCGAGTAATTTCGCTGTGCCTTATTTAGCTTTTTGGACATGTATGCAATCGGAAGATCATTTCCTGATTCATCCATCTGAGCTAAAACAGCTCCAATGCCAAACGATGAAGCGTCGCATTGTACAATGAACGGGTGGTCGTATTTGGCATGGCGTAAAAAAGGTGCGGTGCAAAGTTTTTGCTTAATCTCATCAAAAGCGAGTTGCGCAGCATCATTCCACTCAAAAGATTTTCCTTTTAGCAGCTCGGTGAGTGCGAAGGGACTTCAGAGTAATGTGGAAAGCGCTGGTACCAGCCTGTCATTCCGAGAAATCTTCTCAGTTGACGTTTGGTCTTTGGAATGGGGAAGTCCGAAACAGCTTGAACCTTCTCGGGGTTCACTTGCAGAGTGCCTTCACCTAAGATGTGGCCCAAGAACTCAACGCTCTTTAAGCCAAATAGACTTTTTCGAACGTTGATGGTTAAGCCTGCCTTCCGTAATCGATTTGCCACTTCGGCGAGATGTATCAAGTGATCCTCAAAATTCGATGGCATGATTAATAAGTCGTCTAAATAAACAAACACGTGCTCTTTCATATCGTAAGGAATCACCAAATCCATGAGTCGACACATGGTATGCGGTGAATTGCAGAGGCCAAAAGGCATGCGAGTAAACTGATGGAGGGGCCTATTCGGAATGGTAAAAGCTGTCCTCGGTCGGGATTTCTCATCAAGACAAATTAGCCCAAACGCGTCTTTCAGATCGATCTCCGAAATACAGCGAACCGGTGGCAGTCTACTCAACAGACCCTCCAGACTCGGCATAGGATAGGCGTCTTTTTTGTTTACCTCGTTTAGTCTTCGAGAATCTAGACATAAACGGTCTTTGCCTGGTTTAACGACAAGAATAGCTGGGGAAGACCAGGCGGAACTGGGGGCTTCTTCAATTACTCCCAAACCAATCATCCGATCGACCTCAGCACAAAGACGTTTCTCCTTTGCAGGGGAGATGGGTAAAATTTTTCTTTGATCGGTCTTGTTTCCCCGGTATCGATCGTATAACACCTCATGATCTCCCCCGAGACTTCTAGCGGTCAAGCAATTTACTCTATATATGAAATCGCTGATCGAGATGTCGTTGGCCGATCCACTAAACTTTAGATGCCAATGAGCTATTATACTGGAGACACGGTCAGGTCGCTCTGCTTTGCAAATCTCCGTTGGAATATTTGGAAATACATTTTTTTTTTGCAAATCGGACCCTTGAGAATCTGGGTGATCTTCAAACTCGTTGTCCCACTCTAATTGATCCTCAATGTCGTTAGTGAAATCAGCTGCTGGAACTAAGTTTAAATTCCTAATAACTGTAGTTATATTATCTGTCATTGACGCAGTATATGTATCACGAAAATGGTCTAATGATGCTGTAATGAATTCCTGAATGCGTTATTCAGACACAACGGCTGAATCATGCGTTATACTTCCAGTAGCCGCACTTGACAGTCGGGAATTAGTCGTAAGGCCTTTGCGCTGGGTGGACGAAGCCATATTTTGTGTTCGAGGATTGGCTCGAGTACCTGGGCGATTTCTAGGGATTGTGCCAGTATTTGAAAGTGAACCACGGGACTTTGACGGAGGTGCTATTTCATGCGCCATACTCAAAGGTTCTTTTTCCATTATATCCGTAGTTCGACATGCTCGACGGCAAATTGGGCATGGTTCGTTGGATTTTAGCCAACTAGCAAGGCATTCCTGATGGAATTTGTGCTTACAAGGCGTTTCAGTGAAAACATGATCAGGATTTACAGAGTCATTGCAAATAGAGCACTGGGTATACCCGTTGCCTGCTGCAAGGTTCTCGTTGCTACGTGCAAGCGGCATTATGCGGAGGAAAATAATTAAGAATTAATAAGAAAAACAACGGTAGAGTTTCTGTCAAACTAACTTGTACGGCTGTGCTCAGGGCTGGGTTGGGTTTTTGCTCTCGAAAACGAAGACGTCACACGACTTAAAATGTAGACAGAGTCAAAGGGAAAGGAAAAGAAAAAACCCAGACGATGTAAAACAGAAACGCATCACTTATTCAGAGTGGGAGAACAAGGTGTTAGTGTTTTTCCCTTGTCTACCCTCCCTACCTGTAAAAACTCAAAGCAATTCGTGAGCTTTACCCTATGAAAAGACGATGCCTTGCTTTCGGTGCCCAAAAAGAAAAGTAAACTAAATCATTTAAAATTCATAATTGCCTTCATGGCGTAAAGATATATTGGGATAATAGGGATGGCATTATACAAACGATAAGACAAAGAAAAGTGATTTCAAATTTATAGATGGATCATTTCATGTATGAAAATACTTAAAATCTAAAGGGATATGATAGAAAACGTAACGACTAATTCAGTTATACGATTAAGAATCAACACGCAACCATGTAATAATAATTTCTCACAAACTCATACAGATGTAGCTGCTCATCAGCTAGAATTACCAAGATATCACGGCTATGCCGTACTTACGACAAGGTCCATCGATGTCAGCAGGCCTGATGACTGATGAAGCTATAGATGCGTCTGAAGATGAAATTAAGTTGTCATGAGGAGTGAGGAAGTAGTATTAGGTGCGCTAGAATCCGTACATGAGCTATAATAAGATTACGGCAATAGGTAATTGATACAAAAAGTTATGGCTAAATGAAAATAAAACTACAAATACTCAATCCTTCACTTAGAGGTGTTTGGGAATAATTCCAAAGGGCGCGGAATAACGACGAAGTTCTCTCGAGTTAGGGCACATATAGGATCTGGTTACGATGAAGGTCAATCTGTTTCTGCACGAGAATTAATAGGCGCCATCGCTTCACTCAAATTGTAGACTCCAATATGGATTTCAGACGTGGCATACCTAATGGCACAGTGGGGCGGAGTAGCTCTTCGTCATCAGTGGCGAGCAAAAGTGTTGGCCGGCTTTACCTAACCTCACTTCCCCTGGGGTACAACCAACGCCGGTTTAGCCAACTCAGCGTCTAAGCTCTGATCAATCCTCCATGGGATTGGGGACACATGGCTCGATCCTCAGTGAGAATGGTGGCAACTGGACGTGGCCAGTTCTACTCAAATAACCACACTGATTCCTCGTTTAACAAGATCGGCTTCCGAGGCAGTAAAACAATAGGTAGGGCCACGCTAACTGGCCAGGGTATAGGCCGCCGACTGCGTCAAAAGAATCACAAATTAAAAAGGGCGAATTTAAATCGCTATAATGCGTTCTTTATGCTCGAATCAGAGACGCGTCACTTATTTTCATCCACCAATACAAACTTTGAAATGGCTGATTTGAAGGGCCTTCCAAATGCCTAAGGGGCTGCGCACACATACAGCTAAAAGGTGAAATGAACGCAGAGCCGAAAGCTTTATTGACAATAGAATTTGATTTAGCACATCTGCAATTTTGAAGGTGCGCACACATGTGGCTGATCTGAGCTTTTAGCTTATACATTTTATTCTCGCTAGCAACATGGTATCTCCTCGATTGCGAAAATTTAAAAATGGAGAGAAAATTAAAGCAAAGGAAAAAAAGTATGGGTTGATTTTAACTGTTAAAGAATCATTTTACGAATTTCTTCATTTATAAATTTATTGTGACAAGTTATTTTATTTCAGGAAAAACTAAAGTATTGCTACATATAGTTTCCACATCTAAGTTTATAATGGCACCAATGATTTGTAAAAGTGTTGATTTGGTGTGCTCCCGCAGACGATCTCCTAAAGGTCTTAAAAAAACAGGTGTTTTTGGTGACTTTGAAAATTTACCTGACAAGTCAGTCTTTATAAATATGCGAGTGACTTAGAAAAACGGTCCACCTGGACCAAAAAATTAAAAGTGGTTAAAAACTCTATTAGGCCTGTTCCCGGTTTTGATTCCGATAAAAGCATGCGGAATCGGAATCGTTAAGTGTAAATGCTTTTAACTTTAAAACCCCATTTACCTTTATTCGACCCTCTTGATGACAAAAAGATTGGCTCCAATCCTTCAGATTTTTCTAAGAAATCACAGTTCTACCAATTCCGATCAATCGAATTCGGAAACGGGAACAGGCCTATATATTTTATCGTATTTTCATAGGAAAACAATGTGCTAACGCAATTTTTCCCATTTTGACATAAAAATCTTTTTGATGGTTTACAAAAATTCATAAGAAACCATGAGAAACTATGTAAATGCTACAAGTTTTAAGTTTTGGCATAGCAAAATCCAAATAAATATATCGATGGAAAATACTGTCCCATGCGACATGTCCCGTGCGAAGATGCTTAAGCTGAAATTTGGAAACGACTATAAATTAAACAACATTGTATTGAATGGTTGCCCCCGAAAACCGCTTCTGTTTTCGTCCCGTGCGAATGTGATGTTTTTTTTGCCATTATCTTGAAAACAAAAATTTGCGCAAAATTAATCATTGCACCAATTGTAGGACTATGGAATGTAAGTTAAGCCTATGGTGAGAATAAATATTTTATTTTGCCTTATTATGCCTTGCAATGGGTATGAAATAATTTGTAGCCCTCAAAGGTGGGCTAAATGCAATTTCTCTTCATAAGATTGCTTTGGAACTGCCGCCGTTATTAAATACATCAGCGAGCAGAAATAAACAAGCATGTTTGTTCATTCAAACCAAGCTGAACTTACGGCTGAATTAAAATGTTCAAGTAAGCTCATAGTGTGCGCACTTCCGCCAGCAGTCAGGTGCCGCACCTGTGCTCACCCTGTCAGTGACAATAAAGGAGTTTCACGCAAGTCTTTATAAATCATTACCATTTTTACCAATAGCCATTTGATTTTCTTTAAGCTAGGTACTCAGACACTCGAAATTTTTTCTGAGCCCATCTAATTACCTAGCTCAGGAAATGCGCTCTGACAATTTTCACGAGCGGATTTCCTGAGCGAGTACTGAGTCACCAATAATTCGCTTCGGCAATAAACATGGACCTGCCAACTCGTTTTCTTGAAAACAGCTGATAAATTGTCGAAGGGGGTCAGGAAATTATGAAACTAGTTTGATAATTGTCAGAGGTGCCTTTGAAAATTGCGCACGCAATGAAAAAAATAAAGCAAAGAAGACTAAAAAACAAAACTAAACATTTTTTTGAGAGCTGCGAGGTGGACAAACAAGTGGAGCTAATCGAAGTGGGCGAGTCACAACCATTTCTATGGAATCTGGCCAATAAAATACATACCGATACCGGCAGCTGCATCATTTGTGGCGGAGAATCTTTTTCGGAGGGTGAACCGTTGATATGGTTGGTGTGTCAATTGCCCCATGTATGCACCCCACCTAAGTCCCAACCACCGTAACCTCCACAGCTCACTGCCAATCAGCCCTAGGCCATTGCAGTCTCCATTCGCCTATTATAGTTGTGTTTTTCTGACTTACTGTGGTAGGTTTCGTTGTGTGTTCATGTGTTCACCTACTACTATGTGTTCACCTACGGCTAGTATGATCCTCCAGTCCATGTAGCTGGCTGTGGCTATGAATATTACCTCTACAGCAGTATGTCTCAATGGTCTAGTTCTGCTCACTCAGGTCAATACAATAATAAGGGACACTGCTTATACCTCCAACCACACAAAATGCATCCATGAAATTGACCATGGCATTGCGTATGACCACTAAATTTCCTCTTGTTACTTCTATATTAATTTAATAAACTCTTTATTTTATTTGAATAAGCCCGCCAGTTTCTTAAACAAACAGCTGAGTTTTTTCTGTTGCCTGGTCACACTACATTGTCGGAGCGGCTCTGGAAATTTCGAGCGCTTGAGTACCTAGCTTTAAGTGTAAATTTAGTGGTTGTGGTTAACAACGTAAGCACAACATTACGTTTTACGTCAACTTACTAAACTTTAAAAAAGCGTACGATTAACCAAAGATTTATAGATATTATAGATGACGCATCTGAAATAAAAAGTGTTTGTTCGTGGGAGCTGACATTGGATCCCAATTTTTGCTTCTAGCTTCATTTATGAGGATCCAAATATTGAAATTTAGCTGCGTTACCTAGGAGATAAGCGTTGGCTCAGTGGGTAGGCACGCTGCCTTTAATTTTTGATTTGCGGGTTCAAATCCAGGTTGAGGCACTTTTATACACTTGAAAAGTGTATTATAATTTTGCCCAGAAGTTTGTAAAGCATAGAAGGAATCATCTCCGACCACGTAAAGTATTATATATATATTCTTGATCAGGACGACGAGCTAAGTCGATTAAGCTTTGTCCGTCCGTCTGTCTGTTTCTACACAAACTAGTCCCTCAGTTTTGGAGCAATCGAGCTGAACCTTTTCACAGAGTCTCCTTTTTACTGCACGCTGCTAATATGTCGGAACCGCCCGGATCGGAAGACTATTTCTTGTAGCTGCCATGGAAATTATCGGTCGGAAAATGGGTTTTAGTGAGAAAAACTGTTTTGTTCTCAATATTACTGCTCTCAAACACGGTCATGGTTAATATTAAATGTTTTTAAGCTGATCTGCGAAGTTTGGTCGAAGTCGCTAACCGTTGAAACAAGCGTTTTCAAGTGTATCAGAACTTCGGTACAGACGAAGTTAGCTTTGCCTTTCTCGTTTTTTTATTGTTTAAATTGTTTATTTGTACTTAAATTTTTTTTGCTTTTTAAAAAAGTTTCAACATTTTTCATGCCGGATTTGGCAAACGGCTCAACGGCTCTGAGTGAATTTAAAATGCGGTCAAATATCTGAGCATATTACTACCTCTATAGCCGAGGCGCTCATTCGTCGCTGGCTCACAACAAAATCGCTGGTCCAAACGATGTCGCCATGGCAACATCAGATGTTGCAGGGACGAAGACCATATCCGAAGGAAGAAATGAAATTAAATCAACAGCTCTTATTTCACACAATCGATAAAAAACAATCTGGTCTGCACGTGGATTCGAACTCACGACCTTCCTTCCATGAGATAAATGTCTTTCCCTCAACGCTATTGAAACCTTCGGCGCTAGTCGAAAAAAGTGAACCTCATTTGGCTTGATGCTCCGGCATTGTCGTAAAAATGTGAACCTTACACTCAGAAAAAAAATCCGTTCTAAATGTACAAAAACGCGTATTTTCGTTCTCAATAGTAGGGTAAGTCCGTTTTTTCTTATACCGAGAACGACGGTCTTAATAAAAGAACGTATTTTTTGAGACCGATTTTCTTATTTTAAGAACTCTCCGTTCTTGGTTTTGTAACGGATGAAGACCGTTTTGGGCTCAATAATGGAACGTTTTGTTCTTAATTCTAGAACACTACAAGAACATTTTGGGATAAATTTATGAACGATTCGGGTTCACTTTTAGAACGCTTTTAAGCACATTCCGTTCTCATTTTTTGAACCTTTTTATACTAGTTTAAGAACGCACTTGAGAACAGAATGGTCAGATTTTAAGAACGATTTGTTGTTATTTTAGAACCATTACTAATAAAATCATTTTGCTTATATATTTTTGTATAAGTATTTATTTTAATAAAATAAGTTAAATATAGTACAAAGAACTATTCCCAAGTCGAAAGTACATTTTCCCAAATATTCATAGGATTATCATGAAAATGAAAGCTTACAAATTCATCAAACGTTTTTAAATAAAGATTATCATATGGTTTTTGTAAATTACTTATAATTTCTAAATTCCTGTCTTTACCCGAAATTGAGCATGTAATACAATCTTGGGCAACGAATGTAGATTTATGTCTGATATGAATATTTCTGCTATCTCAGCGACTTCTTAATTATTTTGCTTAACATAATTAAATTTTTCCAAATGCATTCGAAAAGTAAATGTTTGACAGCATTTGTGTTAAACACATAAAACTTTGAAAAATTGTATTGTCAATAAAAGGTCTCTTTTGAAATGTATGTTGAGAAGATTTGGTTTTTTAAAAGTTTTCAGGCACTTAAAGCATTTATACATTTTGTGGCTTTCAGTTAGCGCTTAACTCATTGACGAGAGATGTTCCATTTGCTGACTTATTATCAAATTGAGTATTTATATTAAAGAAATACTTTTGAAAGAAAAGCCACACGCAGCTGCAAGCTTCTGGATATTTTAATGCAAGCATTTGAAAAATCTGAAAACACAAATCCACTGCTTCAACAAAAGATCCCATTTTTAACAAGATATTATTTAAAAATACGTAATACCCTTTTATGTCGGTCTCAGATAGACCTTCGAAGATGAGAAATGGTTGTACTGTTAAACCGGGTGAATAGTACTTGTTAACAACAGCGCTTATTTGCCTTTTGTTGTCGCTAATAGTTTTTAGCCGTAGAACAAGGCTCTCCTGTGCGTCGACAATTGTAACATTCTTGTTTCGCTTTCCAGTAATGTAAAAATGTAAAATTGACTGACAGCTCCTCCAACGGGGCCAAGCCAAGCTTCTCACAATCTCTTGGCGTGTGTGCCTTAAATTTATCGCACAAGAGAAAGGGACCTACAGTTAACGCCGAATCCGAACGGCAAAGTTTCGCTTTCCAGTATCATCTTTAAATCGAGATGCTGATGGTAAGATAGCATTAAGCAGTTTTATATACAATATATTGTATATAACATGAGCATCTGTAAAAAAAAATATAATATTGAAATTAAAACAAGTCTTTTAATAAATATTATATTAATCGAACTAAAAGGTATGAGTTTGATATTTGTACAAACCTTATTAAGAACTTTTTATACCCGTTACTCGTAGAGTAAAAAGGGTATACTAAAGTCGTGCAAATGTATGTAACAGGCAGAAGGATTCATTTCCGACCATATAAAGTATATATATTCTTGATCAGCATCAACAGCCGAGTCGATTTAGCCTTGTCCGTCTGTCCGTCCGTCCGTCTGTCTGTATGAACACCTAGATTTCAGAGATGGTAAGAGATAGAGATTTGACATGTATGGGACAAATGCTTCTTTTATCTGCACGCAGATCAAGTTTGTTTCAAATTTTGGCCACGCCCCCTCTCGCCCCCGCAATTTGGAAAAAAGTTATATCTCCTACAGTTTTGAAGATAGAGGATTCGGACTTTCTAGAGATAGTTAGTAATTAGCAAAATGAATCGATTTGCCGAAGAAATGATAAAGATCGGATGAACGGTTCTCAAGTTATAAGCAAAAAAGTGAACCAAGCCCTACCCCGCTACCACCCTAAAAAATGTTGCATACTTTTTGGATGGTCACACTAAGGAACGCGGGAACACTGTTAAACATGTTTTTTTCATGAGCAACGGGTATATCGAAGTCGGTTAGAGCCGACTTTAACTTAAGCTCTCGTTTTTATATGTAGTTGCAACGGGAAAGCGCTGCAACCAGTCCGTAACACAGGTCGGCACCGACAAGGTATCTTCCTCGACTCCAAAATATGTAAGCAAAATGTTTTTATTTATAAGCTAAAATTTACACTGGCTGCAAGAATCTTACCTCTTCTTCTTTCCACATGAAGAGTTTCTCCGTAGTCCTAATGGAGGGATTGCTTCCTTAATGTCTTCCGCTTTCATGAACTCCAAACTCTTAGATGTGACATGGGCATCTGAAAAATTAATATTAATTGGAAATCGTATACGTTTGATACATCTAACTGAATGGGCTTGTCACATATGAGACATTTTGAATTTTTTTTATTTTTAATTTTTTGTATTCTCATAATTTAACAATGACCACGCTAAGGCATATAAAAGCTCTTATATATAAATTCGTTGTATATTAATATGGTATAGATAATATGGTACTTTAAAATCGTCAGAATGTTTATATTAGAAACTTGATCTATTTCACTTGCATACTTGGGTTAATATGTACGTCTATAATTCAGATTATCAAAATTTTTTTTCTAGTTAATCAAACAGAAATTGTTTTTGTTCCATAAAACTAAAGGTTTTCCCTACTGTGCTTCGTTTGCACTCATCCGAACATAGCGGTAAATTTGCCCGCGAATTTTGGCATTCTTTCACGATATGTGATGCAATAGCAGCATGCTATCTCAGTCTCTCTAGCAGGCTAGATGGCATGACAGCTCTCGCCGGTAAGGCGCTCTCTTTAGAGCAGTGCCCGGCAAAACACACATGCTTATTTTGCCTTTGCATGTGTGCGTTCAGACACGCGAGAGCGCTCTCAGTTAGCACATGTTATTGCAAAAGAGAGCAGTGTACGCTCCTATAGTGTCTGTGTGTCGACGCCGCTGCTACAGAGGATGGACGTCGCTACTTGTATACACAGCAAATTGAACGGTGCCGGACACTGCTTTAGAGTGAGACTCTCGCTCATTATAAGTGTAGTATGCGATTCAATATGCATACATACATTCATATGAATGTAATTTGGTATGCAAATCAATGTGTACACTGTACATACCTCAGTGCAATAAGTATATGTGCATTCACATTTTTGGAAAAACCTTGTTTTAAACCAAACGATTCAAGCCAAGTATATTTTTTACTTATAGCTCTAGAGCCAGTAACTAAGAACTGCCTTACAGTACTTCAATATTTATTAACAAAAAATTATTATTTAACAAATGTATTTCATTCTTAGGAAATAAGTATATGTGCATTTTATATAGTTCTCAAAAATTTTGTATTAAGTTCAAACTTTTGATCAACTTTAATAGTTAATTATGCAAAAGCAATCTAAAAATAGATAACAACAAAAGACTTTTGCATACTTAGAACATATGTTCTGTTACTATTGAGGAAGAAGGAAACGAAAACATATTTGCACATATACTTATTGCACTGAGGTATGTACCATATATCTCTGCGACTTAAATGATTGTTTAAATTTTTACGGCCGTAAAAATTTGTGGCCGTCTGTGGCCCAGTGGTTAGTGTGCTGGACTGATGGGCGTGGGTTCGATCCCGCCTCTGAACATCTAATAATAAAAGTTTTTTTTTCTTTAAAAGAATAGCTTTTACACATACGGTCACCTTCACCAGCTATTGGCGCCAGCTGTGAAGTATCTAGCCATGAAAAAGCAAATTCTCAAACTTTGTGCGAAAAATTTAAGGCACACACGCCAAGAGATTGTGAGAAGCTTGGCTTGGCCCCGTTGGAGGAGCTCTCAGCCAATTTTACATTTACAAATTTTTACGGAGTACATAGAAGGTGTATATTACCCATGACCGTGTTTGAGAGCGATAATATTGAGAACAAACAAGTTTTTCTTACTAAAACCCATTTTTCAAATGAACATTTGTATGGCAGCTACAAGAAGTAGTCATCCGATCCGGTCGGTTCCGACATATTAGCAGCGTGCAGTAAAAAGAAGACTCTGTGCAAAGTTTCAGCTCGATAGCTCCAAAACTGAGGGACTAATTCGCGTAGAAACAGACAGACGGACAGACGGACGGACAAAGCTTAATCGACTCAGCTCGTCATGCTGATCGAGAATATATATACTTTATGTGGTCGGAGATGATTCCTTCTATGCGTTGCAAACTTCTGGGCAAAATTATAATACACTTTTCAAGTGTATAATAATTCTCAATTTTGAGAAAATACACCTACACCGTCGGCAAAAGGGGGGGCGGGCGTGAGATAAAGGCCAGAAGCTTTGTCCGTCCGTCTGCCCTTCTATGTGTTTCTGCCAGCACTAGTAATTCAGTATTGAAGCTATTGTATGTAAAAAAATTTTTCACAAATTAAGGTAATTTTTTTGATTTCTATGATGGCGTCTTTATACTTTCCAGTTATGAATATTATCTGTTTCAACACAATTATGGAGATTTTGATCAAAATCGGATGAATATATCGTGTAGCTGCCATATAAAAAACTGGCAGAAATATATCATGCTCCAAGGGTATATAAAGCTTCGGTCGAACCCAAGGTTGCTTCCCCCAATTTTTTTTTCAGTGGACTCACTTGGCCCATTTGAAGCCCAATTCATAAAATTGAATGATTCTCGAGAGGTTGTTTGATATTGAGCAAATATGAATTTTGTGGCCAATTGTTTTAATCTAGTACTGATTGAATGTTATTGTATTGTACATTTGCATGACAATTAATGTAAGGTCTATGTTAGATCAAGTAGGAGTTTAATATTTCCTATACACTTTTTGTGTATCAATCTAGTTATCCTGCCATAAAATTTAATTCATTTTTTCATTAACCGCCTGTAACTTTGTCCATCGACAAGATTTACAAGCAAAAAAATTTGTGAAGTTAGAAGAACCATTGGGCTACATGCTAAAGTGGTTTTAATTAAAATTCAACCACCCCAAATGGCTGGTACACGGCGATTAAGTTTGAAAAATTTGCTATAATTTGATGAAAATTTCTCTTCAAAGGCCAATTTAGGCGCGTTTGGGTTTGCTGATGATGCTCCATTGATTTTTTTAGGCAACCTTAGTATGTATGTATGTGTCGCTCATAAATACAGATATTGTTGCTCGGTGTAACCTCCATAATTTTTTTTAAAGCCAAAAAAACTGCAAAATGGTTATTCCGCGATATCTTGAAAAAAAAGGGCTGATGGAGAAAAACCGAGACAAGTTATGGAATCAGTGCACAAAACGGGATCAGAATTTAATACAAATAGGGCAAAAGTGGTCATTTTGTTGGCCTGTGTAATTGATTTAAATTCAACGCTCTTTTCTTGAGCATAAGCTATTTAATCTGTGTAATATGTAATAACATAATTCATGCGTTCGTCATCAATTAATTGTTATTTTGAAATTTGTATTATAAAATAACTATTAATTTCGGTCCCTGATTTATTTATTGTAATAATAGAAAAAGTCAAAAAAACTTAATTCTACAAATACAATATTTCTTAAGGTAGAGCAACAAAGGCATTCAAGCTATGGGCTTTGTGTGGAGAAAGTAATTGTTGCAGGTATGGAATGTTGTTCGCTTTGCATAATTTAAAAACATGTTGACAGCGATTTGTTAAATGTTCTATTGTGAAGGTGGCTGAGTTACAAAAATAGAGCACAGCTAACTTTGGCTTTTGATCAAACTCTCCAAAATTATGTTGAATGAAATAATATTCATAACTGGATATTATAAATACGCTACCATTGAAACAAAAAAGTTTTTCTCGCTAGAACTACTTTTTCGATCGGTCGTACCTATGCTATACTCCGATTTAGATCGAACTTTACAGAATTGTGTGGTAGCATATAATATTGATCAGTAAATATCGGATTTTAGGTGAAAACATATTTTTTTTATTTTTTGTAAATACCACAAGCAACTGCATAACTATGATTGTGATCTTACCGATCCGCCATACCATGCATGACCAATGGTGAAGAGAATAGACCAGAGCATACAGAATGTTATATTTAGATATTTTATGACGGAGAAAAAATGCAATAACGTCATCAGCTCCATTATTTTCGCTTGCAACTAAGTCCAGGAGCCAGATGCAAAGCAAAAATGAAATTTCATAATATTTTTATAATAAGTTTCGCGTCCCTGAATCAAATTTTTTGCTTGTATGTGAACTGAACACTTTTACAATATTCGGTACTGCCTATTGCGGTCGAAAAATTGGAAGTACAATACGAGCTTCGAGCTTTAAGCAGCAGTTTTTGCTTACCTGGTCCAGGGAATACCTGCTCAGTTTGCAGCAAGGCGCTCAAAGGGCCCATAACGCTCCCAATCTAGCAGTCTCGTCCTCATCTACGAGGAAAATATACCTCCTCAAAACGGACTACAGGGCGCTTGATGGCAACAATCGCCGGAACTACGGAAGACCCACCTACGTGGGTGAGGCTTGCACATCGTCTGGAGTGCTCAAACGGCCAATTCATAAACTAGCCGTTCTCCCAGTTATTAAAAACAGCTTAATCATTTAGCTACTAAGATGCGGTTAGTGTGCTGGATTGCTGGGCGGGGGGTCGCGGATTCGATCCCACCTCGAAACATCAAATAAATTGTTTTTTTTTTTCTTTAGATACTAGCTTTTACACACCCAGTCACCATTATCAGCTATTAGAGCCAGCTGTGAAGTAACTAGCCATGAAAAAGTAAATTCTTAAACTTTGACGCTCGGATTCGATCTTGAGAACGAAACAGTTTTTCTCACTAAAACACATTTTTCGATCGATCAGCAGCTTCAAGAAGTAGTCATCCGATCCGGACGGTTCCGGCATACTAGCAGCGTGCAGTCAATAGAAGACTGTGCAAAATTCTTTTCAAAAAGCTTCAAAACTAAGGGACTAGTTCGCGTAGAAACCACTAGTCGTAAAATGCTCAAAAGATATTTTTCTGCCATAACAATAAACAGGAATAAAAAAAATTTTATTTTCACTCGTTTTACTAACAATTTTATTCTTGTTATTAACACGAAATTTTTTTACACGCGTGCTACTAAATCGAGTGTAAAAAATTTTTGCTGACATCTTTGTAAGATCGAGCCGATTTGTGTAATGACCTGCCTACAGCTGCACTTTGTAACTGTCACTGCAAATATTCACATTGAGTCCAAACATTCGACTATAAAATATTTTAATTTTTAAGTTATATGAAAAAGTAACTGTATTAATTACGATTAAAATGGTTAACTCTTACCTTTTTTGACTCGCACCCCATTGACGATAGCCAGGTAGTTGCGAAAACAGGGCCCCCATAAAAAGGAATATTTCCTCTCATGCGACACCATTGGTGACAGAGTTAAAGGTCGAATGTTGTGCTTCAATCTGGATATTGCGGTCATATAGCATAGTGCAATCAACTTAAACAAGCACAACAACAACAAGTATGCAAAATAAATCGATCACCACCAACCATCTTCCAAAAATGTCAACCAGCACGCACTCCCACCAACACAAACACAAGGAGCCAAAACACCAAACACACGCTCATATGTGCAGACTGGCATCGATCGGTATGTACAAATAAACAAACAAAAACTAAGTCCACAAAACAAAAAAAGCGGCAATACTCCAAAAATTAACAAAACAAGCAATTTACCTGTGGACAAAGATCCCCTCACTGGAAATAGGTTCCAAATTCTCGGCGAATAGCTTTATGCTGAGTGCGATGAAACGGCTCCAACTGCCGCAAAACCAAGGCCTCCACCATTCTACATAAGAGATAACAACTGCGTGACCCTAGTTACAAAGCTCATCCCACTAATAGACAACAACAACTTTTATGTGACATCAGTCAGCAAAGGCAACATACGCGAAACGAAGTTTCAAGATAACACCGAGGAAAACTATCGCACTGTCGAAAAATACTTAAGAACTGAAAACAAAAACTATTACACCTACCAACTAAAAAGCTGCAAAGGCCTACAAGTGGTAATCAAAGGCATTGAATCAAGTGTACTATCAACGGAAGTCGGTAATGCCTTAGAAGAAAAGGGATTTAAAGTCAAGTCCGTAATAAACCTTATGAACAGAGACAAAATACCTCAGCCACTATTCAAAGTTGAGCTAAGTTCAGAAGACACAGCTTCCAAAAAAATGCTGTGCACCCAATATACAACTTACAGTTTTTATTGCACCGCAGAATAACTGTAGAGGAGCCCCACAAACGTACAAATCCATTGCAATGTACCAATTGCCAAGAATTTGGGCACACTAAAGCCTACTGCGCTCTGCAACCTGTTTGCGTAGCATGCGGAGAGCTGCACGACACTGCCACTTGTCCTGCCAGCAAGGAGGACAAGTCTGCTAAAAATTGCAGTAACTGTGGAGGCAATCACACTGCAAACTACAGAGGTTGCCCAGTCTACAAAGATCTGAAGAGCAGGATTAATATGCGCACAGAATTTGCACGTTCCAATGGAAACCTTAATCAGTTTACACCCTCGCAATCGACCCCTGGAGAATTCATTACCAAAGCTGCTAGATCGTCATTTGCCTCATCGAGTACCACCCAAGGCGTTTCTTTTGCAAGTGCATTAAAATTAGGAATGGATAGACCCTCACCCACAGCCTCACACGAAACACGAACTGAGCCGGCGCTGCCAACAATTAACAAACAAGCGGAACAACCATCAAACTATAGTAGATTAGAAAACATGTTCCTAGCGTTGCAGCAAACACTGCAGGATTTCATAGTATACATGCAAAACACAATGCAAGAACAAATGAGGAATCAAGGCATCCCCATTCAAATGCTCGCCTCGCGACAATCCAAATAATGGCTCTCCTAAGAGTTTCACTCTGGAGTTGTCAAAATTTCTCCAAGACAACGAAATCGACATAATGCTTCTTGCGGAAACTCATCTGACGGACAGATATAACTTCCAATTATCGGGTTATGCATTTTGCGGCACAAATCACCCAGATGGTAAGGCCCATGGCGGAACTGGCATCCTTGTTAGAAACCGCATTAAGCATTACCCAATACCGGGACTATCGGAAAATTACCTACAAGCCACATAAATATGTGTAGAATCCAAGCGAGGCAATGTCACCTTGTCAGCGGTTTATTGTCCGCTACGCTTCGCAATTTCAGAAAATCAATTTCTAGATTTCTGTAATACACTCGGTCAACGCTTTTTACTCGAACACCTCCACTGGGCTTCGAGACTGACTAATCCAAAAGGGAAGCAACTCTATAGCGTTTTCATGCGCGCAACAAACAAACTCGACTATGTATCTCCGGGTAGGCCTACATATTGGCCAGCAGATGCCAAGAAAATACCGGACCTAATAGACTTTGCCATAACAAGAAAAGTTCCACAAAATTTGGTAACTGCAGAAGCACTCGCAGATTTTTCGTCAGACCATTCTCCAATTATTTTCACCCTTCTAGAGTGCCCTCAAATCAGAGAATATCCTCGGACATAGGATACAGACGGCTCACCTGGCGCAAACACATAAACTCGAAAAACTTCAAATAAAAGTAAAGGCCAACAGCCTTCACTGGCTAATTAACTCCCGTTCCCCTTTAAAACTGGAATATAAAGTATTACTGTACAAAAGCATCATAAAGCCTGTCTGGACTTATGGCTCGCAGCTATGGGGAAATGCCTGTGCGAGCAGTGTCGACGTTCTTCAAAGATCACAATCAAGAATTCTTAGAACACTCACTGGAGCGCCATGGTACATTCGCAACGAGTATATCCACAACGACCTAAGGATCCCATTGGTCGAAACTGAAATACAGCACCTGAAACGCAAATATTCCGAGAAGCTTCTTGCGCACGCTATTGAACTTGCACAATCTCTAACCGTGCAAGCAACGCATTCTCGCCTCAGAAGAAAATACCTACCATCCCAGCAACTGAATTAAAGAGCCGCGGAATATAAACCGCCTCCCATAGGGGATGGTTTTATAATAGTTTCTAGATTAAGATTTGAAAACTTATTGTTAGTCTCATTAAGAGAAGATTCAACAAATTCCAAACAGATAAAAAAAAAAACTTCAGCTACTTGGAAGACTCACCCAACGAATCATTGTTGGACGACGCTTCGTTGGATGAGCGACTGTTCTCCAGCTTTGCCATGACAAGTACCACTGGCAAAGCGGCAAGTACCACTACTAAAGCGTCAAGTGCGGCTTCCAAAGTACGTATTTCCAAAGCAAGTACGACTCAAAAAGCGGCATTCTCAACTTTGTCAGGACACGCTGCCAAAAGGGCCCGTTCACGGATACGTCCATCGGAACCGAAAGATCAAGAAGAATTGATCCAGAACATTGTTCAATCTCAAACTACCTTGTCTGAGTTTATCAAGAGCATTCAGCTCCCAAGGTGAATAATGTGCCACCCAAATTAGACAAATTTGCAGCTTACATTGTTGAAGAGCTAATTGAGTTGGATGTGGATCTCAGGGAAACCCTACAATATCAAATCGTGTTAATTGAGAACACATGTGTGAGCTTTAACGACCTTTATGAGAATCAAACCATCAATAGTACGCTGTCTCTGGGACTCGTTTTGTTTGCAAATAACTTCAAAAAGCAGGAACACAACACAACACAAAGGAGGCTAGGTGGTCATACAGCTGTTTCATTGGTACCTCTACCAAATCTTTTGCTGTCAAGTCGTTTAGGAATTCCCAAGCGATTATAGCAGCTCCGGCATGGAGTAAGAGTCGTTGGGGCCAGTACATTAGGCGAAAGTTACTGAAGATTTGGTAGAGGTACCAATAAAACAGCTATATTGCCACCTAGCCTCCTTTGTGTTGTGTTGTGTTCCTAGACCTAGAGCCAGCGTACTATTGATGGTTTGATTATCATAAAGGTCGTTAAAGCACACACATGTGTAAAAATCGCCAGACACGGCGTCGTTGCAGAAACTAAACAGAAATAGTTTCATTTATAGCAACAAAAACTCCGGTTTGAGTGCTACTCTGTACTTAAACTATTAATTAATGTGTTAGAAGCGGGGAGGAAATCTCTCTCACTAACATTAGCAAAGTCAAGATTGGGGTACACAAGACTGACACAAAGGTACTGGCAGCCAGCACTGTTCTAATGTGTGCCGGATTTTGCTGTCAAGTCGCTTAGGAATTCCCAAACGATTATAGCAGCTCTGGCATGGAGGACTCTTACCAGCCAGTACATTAGGCGAAAGTCACTAAAGATTTGGTAGAGGTACCAACAAAACAGCTGTATGACCACCTAACCTCCTTTGTGTTGTGTTGTGTTCCTGCTTTTTGAAGTTATGTGCAAACATACTGAGACCTAGAGCCAGCGTACTATTGATGGTTTAAATGAGAACTTTTTAATCATACACATATAATCTATTACCATCTATAGCTCCAATACAGTTTGGAAATCCCCAAAAATCGAAAAAATCTTTAGCAATTCCATTCCATTTTCCATTTTTGCTCAGAAGCGGGAAACTTTAGGTTGTCGTCTTTAAGCATCTTATACAAAGCAGGAATCGTTGTTTAAGGATTTTTGAAATGGTTGACTGCTGAATCCGAAATGGCAACTGCATTGCCTGTTGCGTGTCCCCTGAAACAGAATGTACATAAATATTGCTCACATATAGGGAGTGAGCAGCGTCCATACCTGTAGTCAAATAAAAAAATGTGACCAGCAGGCGTTCCGCTGGGCCAATACAATTTCTTAATCTAGTGTCTTTGTGGTGATGAATAAGAGGCCGCACCTTCTCCAAGATATCTTCAAATTGAGCCGGCGTCATCCGGAGAATTTCACCGTAGAGAACTGTGTCCTCATCAAGAATTTCCTTGACAAGTTTGTGGGTGAAGCCTGTAATATGCTTCACTGTAAAGTCTTTCCATTTAGAAAAACAATATTGGATGATTTACTTGCCTTCCATTTCCCTTTTGAGGAGCCATTTCGATGACCACTTTCTTTTACGTTTATCCCACTGCGTGTCGTCTCGCCGTTGCAACAGTGCCATCAACAAAATATTATTATCTATCTGCATAGCAGCAGCACTAATTTAAAGTAAAGTAATTGAGTCCATTCTGTTTGCAATTCATTTTTTGTATACATTTTCTGTGCGAAATTTGTCAACACTACTCTTGTCACAATACGAGTGGCCAATAACTCATATACACCTCTCGCTTACTATGCTCACAATTTTTGATAAGGTGTCTATAGCTCAACTCTTCTTTCACAATATTGGCAACCAATATCGGCGAGTGTCACATGGGCATTATTTAGCAACCACCGTAATTTTTAGTGTGCCCATATATACGCCAAAGAGGCCAGACACAGAAACGGTCACACTGGTGGTCAGCTGTTTTAACTTGCTTACAAAAAAATTTGAAAAACTTACCAAGTTGTATGCTGGACAACAGGCACACAGATCTGTTGATGCCGCGGCATGCCGGTTGATGCCATCGCGTTGCACCAATTTTCTGTTTAAGGTGCTGGGCGAGGATCCAATTATTGCCGATCTGTTCGAGATGACGTTCTACGATTTGGAGGATTATATGGATGTTTGCCGTTCGGGCAACTATAATCGCTTAAAGAAGTTTGTACAAGATATTTTCTAATCGGCCAACAGTGTGGGTCAGATGAAGCAGTTTGTGGAGTACCTGTTGCAACATGCGGCCCTGACGGCTGCCCAAATACGCGACAAGATGATGGTGGGTAGTAGCATTTTTGAGACTAGATCCCAAGTTGGTAGACTGTGCATTTCTTTGCAAAAATGCTGCTAACGTCTGCAGAAAGGCGGCTTGGAGTATCTGCAAATCATGGATTTGTACTGTGCCATTATTTTGGCTCTCAAGTAAAGCCCTACGGTAGAGATTGGAAAATATATCTTCAGTTTTCATGAAAAATATCTTGTTTTATTTGCCGTGAATTCAATATCCTCCTCCTCGGGTTTACGTGTGATACGCCCACACCCAGCTGGTACGGATGCCCACGGCAGTCGCTTCGCAATCCCACTCCATTTTCAGCTAGTCCGCATTGGGTTCATTTTTGACCTCCAACAAGGAGAAGCCGAAGAGACACAGCTTTCGCTGTGGAGATGGTGAAAATGATGACCGGGTTGAGTATGGTCATCACCTGCTGTTTGGCCTCCTCCGATTGCGGACGCATCCATCGGTGCCAACCGGCTGAGTTATCTCCAACCGTCTGATGTTGGCATTGGAGACTGTTTTCAGTACGTTCCTTCATTTGTGGCCCTAAGCTTATAGTTGCCTCGCGGTTAAAACCTTCCGTCCGCTTCCTTCTGCCGGTTTATTTTCCCCCCATTGTGAATTTATGATGTCTAAATAAAGAGCTGCAGCCAATTCCGCCAATTTAATCAGATGTTCATGCAATCCACTCATGACCCACACTGCCATCGATACGTCAACTATCGATAGGCCCATTGGGTATTTATTTGGTATTTATTTGTCTCAGAATACAGAAAATAAATTCAGCCGCGGAAACTTTCCGCCACTGTTTTTTTTTATGGAGTGCGTCATTAAAAATTTAGTTTCCGCTCTTCTCAGAATAGGCCTTCATGAAAAAAATTGTTAATAACACGTGTGAAAATGAAAATTTTTTGCAGACTAAGTTTTTTCCTTGTGTTAATGTTACTCGTGTAAAAAACAAATATGTGTTATTTTATGAACCCTGGTAGAAACAGAGAGATGGACAGACGGGCGGACGAACCGACAATGCTCAATCGACTCAGCTCGTCACGCTGATCAAGAAAATATATACTTTATGTGGTCGGAGATGATTCCTTCTATGCGTTGAAAACTTCTGGGCAAAATAAAAATACACTTTTCAAGTGTATAAAAATAGAGGAAAGCTAACTTTGGCTCGACCGATGTTTAAATATCCTTAAAGCGTGTATAATTTACATTAATAAAGGTTTTAAATCGCGGAAGTTAGCTTTCCTCTATTTTTTAGTTTGCAAGCTTCTTAGAAAATATTGATTAATTTATAATGTAAATAAATATATATTATTATTACGATTTTATTATTACGATTTATTTTATATTTCATTTTATATTCCGCAGGGCTCATATGGACTTGTAAAGTTGGCCTATTCGGAAGAGGATTCTACCCATTATGCTATGAAAATCCTTTCGAAAAAACGTCTTCTGCGACAAGCAGGATTAATGCGCCGTGGTCCAAAAAAATCTACTTCTCCGCTGGATCGAGTTTATAGAGAAATTGCAGTTTTGAAGAAACTTGATCACCCTAATATTGTAAAACTGGTGGAGGTACTAGATGATCCAATTGAGGACTCTCTCTATTTGGTTTTCGAATTAGTTAAGCAAGGAGAAGTGCTGAGCATACCCACAGACAAGCCTTTATCCGAAGAACGAGCATGGAACGTGTTTCGAGACAGTTTACTTGGACTAGAATACCGTAAGTAAGGATTAGAATATTAAACAACTAAAACGCTCCCCTGCTGAGGTGGCTTTATTCTAAATATATGATTATTTCAGGAACCGTAATCATTTTAAGCTTTAATGTAAAATTCACTCCATAATGATTACACAATACAACATGAAATATCTCCCCAAACGTATCGCACATTTCCAAAAAAATGGGCTCACCTGGTTCCAAATCTGTTATTAGTAGACAGCGGATTTCGCATACTTGCATATTTTGAACCGCATGTCGGATTTAAGTTCTGATTGCACGCATCCTATTTTTATTGAAAAATTATGTAAGTCCGCTTAAATCTATTTCGCATAAATTGCATACTTGCATTAAAATATGCAAAATATGCAAAATCCTATTTTATATGAAATTTGTCTGTATGATATACCTTCTATTTACCCGTCGATTTACTCGTCTTCGTGTCAATCTAAATTCATATAATAACAAGTGAGAAAGTCGGTCAAGCCCGATTATAATATACTCTGTACCTACAGTAGGAGCTGAATGCAGTGCTGCTGCTTCGCTCATCTCTAAGTTTCACTCTCTCTCTTTCCCTCTCTCTCTCTCTCTCTCTATCTCTCTCTCTAAGATTGTGCGTTGTTGGTTGTGAAAAAAGGGTGGGAGGGGGTGGCGGGGGTAATTCACTTATTTGCTTATAACTTGAGAACCACTCATCTAATCTTTACCATTTCTTCGGGAAATCGATACATATTGCTAATGCCTAACTATCACTAGAAGGATGCTGATCGAGAATATATATACTTTATAGGGTCGGAAATGATTCCTTCTCCCTGTTACATATATTGGCACAAACTTACTGTACCTTTGGTACAGAGTTTAAAACTGAAACATATCTTTAAATTTATATTTACCGGAAACTTTTAAGGAGGCTACATTGTTTCCAAGTTTTCAAAAGGGTGACCCACAGCTCGTGTCAAACTACAGGGGAATCTCCTTCCAAAATGCAATAGCAAAGGTTTTCTCGGCGATCCTGCTGGAAAGACTCAACTCTTGGATAAGCGAGGGTGATCTTCTGTCGGAGTTTCAGGCCGGGTTCCGGCAGGGCTATTCTAAATACCATTTACAACGTCTGTTGTCTAACGAGCAGCGCAGAGAGATACATTTTAAGTGGCAGAAGCTGTACGCGTTCAAAATCAAAAATATAAAAATACAAAAATTATCAAACTCTTGAAGAGCCTCTATAAAAACGGAAGGAACACGGTTAGTACCCGTGTCGATAAGGGTCAGGGAGGTGACGTCGGTGTGTCGTTCGTGGGGAAGTAGGTTCGCTCGGAGAGAAGATCACCCTGGCGCTGGTGAAAACGTGTGTAGCTGCCGTGGAGATCGTACCGCTAGACTGGTAGGGCTAAGAGTCAGTTAGAGTGGTTAAATACTACAATGCGGGGTCGATATTGGGTGGTGGGTCGGAGAACAAAGCGTGAGGGAAAACCCACGTGAGAGGGACACGAAAACGTAGAGGCGAAAACGAAGAGGCGACTACATGAAAGACACCCACATGAGGGTTAAGTGTAATTGGTATGACAAGAGACGCGGTTAGTGCCCGCGTTAGGGCTAAGAAGGTAAGAAAAGACAAGAAAACGTGGTTAATACCCACGTAAGGGTTAATGGTAGGAAGAAGGTGAGCAACGTGATTAGTTCCAACGTAAGTGTTAAAAGGTAAAGGAGATGAGGAAGTAAAGAAAGACCCACGTAAGGGTTGAGGAGGGAGAAAAAGTGAGGGGCATGGTTAATAGCCACGTACGTGTTAAATGGAGGGACAGGTGAGCAACGTGATTAATACCCACAAACGAAGAGGGGAGCGGTGGCTAATTTGGTTGTGTTAGCAAGTGTCTTGTGTAGCGCGCTTGGACTTACCAAGCGGGTCTCGGAACTTTGCTAAGATATTCACTGTTCACTGGTACTTGTTGTTTGCCTATTGCGGTCCTTTCGCGGGGTACTGGGCACTTTTACTTTCGGAATTTTTCGCACTTGAGGATTTTTCGTTGACAATTTGATGCTAAAACTTCATTCTATTCTCATTCCTTTTCACACTTAGGCTTGACTCCCGCTTCCCTTTCCCGTGTCGGCAAGTCGTACGCACACACTTGCCGCGCTGCCGCAGCTATGCTCGTAATTCGCACACACTTGCCGGCGGGTGCGGGGGTAGAGAGAGAGAGAGTGAGAGATGGACGCGTCTGTTGTCGAGATGGCTGGTCGTTGAGTGGCTTGGCGATGCTGCTCTTTGTTCGCCGTTACTCCCCCTTTCTCACGGATTCTGACATTGTCGCTTTCTGTCGCCCTACTTTGAGTTTTTGCCCGCCAAGCCGTTGGACGCTTAGTCGCCTACACTGGCGGCCAACATAGTTAACATAGTTAAGGTTACGATTCGTATGAGGGTAATGGCGGTCCTATCGGCATGTTTATTTATTTATTCCGACATTGTTTGCGATAGACTCGATTGTGACCTTGCGTCACTCACTCTCCTTACTTCGCCGGACGGAGGAATATGGAGACGTGGTGATCACGTCCTGTCCCCAGGCGTCGGGTGACCTGGTAGGTTTTCCCTTCGGATTGGTATCGATAACGGACCTTCTTCGCCTGCTGGGTGCGTAATCCCTATATGACCTCTCCTTGTAAATCGGCCGGGATAAGCTGGCCAGGAGTGTCGACTTCCCAGCCAGGAGGAGCCTTGAAGGGGGGTCCGACTGTTGCGACTTCCGCTCCAACGTCGTCTTGAAGGCTATCCAGGTCGGCGAAAATCCGGTCTAAGTCCCAGACCTCCAGGATGTCCTCCAAAATACTGCAGTCGCACTCTGACACTCCGGTATGGTCCAGGAGGTTTGGGAAAGGATCCAAGGCATCCGGGGGGTCGTTGGCTACTGGTGGGTCCTCGTTGGCTACTGGTGGGTTCCTCAGGGCCTTCGGGTCGCGTAAGATCCTGGCGAATTGGCGCCGGAAAAGCGGTCCACCTTCCTCGTCGGATAAAGCGGCTATCCATATCGGAAGGCCTACCGACTCGTGTACGTGGTCCGCTACCTTGCAAGGAGAACGCAACTCTTGGGGTGTCGGCAAGGCGGTCATGACAGCATCATTTTCGGGGGCGGTCGGTCTAGACCCGGATGACGAGGGGACGACATCTCCCATGACCGACGGGGTAGGTACGTCCGGAGGCCTCGGGGAGTGACGTGGCTCCGAACAACGGGGTTCCGGATAAGTTTGACCGGATGTCAATGAAGCCGCACCTGGCCCCGAGGAATATTGCGACTCCGAACAATAAGGTGTGTGACGCGAACCGCCGACGAGGTCAGACGTGTTTTTCTCGAGCTCCGTTTATAAACGTTATAAAAGTGTTCAAATCGGTTATTTAAATAAATTCTTCGACCCGCGACAAAAGACGCTATTGGACTTTCATAAGCACTTGTGCTTATGTTGTCCAATTATATCTAATTTGTTGATCTTTAATTAAATCATATTTAATTAAATGACAACGTACAGAAGTGCTACAAATGCAACTGGCAAAAATACCAACAACACCATGAGTCAGAGTGAACTCGCTGCTCAAATGCAACAACAGCAAGACGATCGCCGACTATCAATACACCGCAACAATGCTTACTTTGCAGTAGTTTCTCCCGACCCCACCAGCACGCTAAAACCAACCAGCACTGCGAACGTAAGCTCTCTTTCTCCAGCTCCGACATGGAGTGCACAATGCCCCTCACCTCTGCCCACTATGAGTACTGTAACGCTTACTACAGCTCAATCAACTTTAACATGCACAACAACAACAAGTACGCAAAATAAATCGATCACCACCAACCATCTTCCAAAAATGTCAACGCAGCACGCACTCCCACCAACACAAACACAAGGCACCACAACACCAAACACACGCTCATATGTGCAGACTGGCATCGATCGGTATGTACAAATAAACAAACGAAAACTAAGCCCACAAAACAAAAAAAGCGGCAATACTCCAAAAATTAACAAAACAAGCAATTTACCTGTGGACAAAGATCCCCTAACTGGAAATAGGTTCCAAATTCTCGGCAAACATCTTGATGCTGAGTGCGATGAAACGGCTCCAACTACCGCAAAACCAAGGCCTCCACCATTCTACATAAGAGATAACAACTGCGCGACCCTAGTTACAAAGCTCATCCCACTAATCGGCAACAACAACTTTTATGTGACATCAGTCAGCAAAGGCAACATACGCGAAACGAAGCTCCAAGTTAACACCGAGGAAAACTATCGCACTGTCGAAAAATACTTAAGAACTGAAAACAAAAACTATTACACCTACCAACTAAAAAGCTGCAAAGGCCTACAAGTGGTAATCAAAGGCATTGAATCAAGTGTACTATCAACGGAAGTCGGTAATGCCTTAGAAGATAAGGGATTTAAAGTCAAATCCGTAATAAACCTTATGAACAGAGACAAAATACCCCAGCCACTATTCAAAGTTGAGCTAAGTCCAGAAGACACAGTTTCAAAAAAAATGCTGTGCACCCAATATACAACTTACAGTTTTTATTGCACCGCAGAATAACTGTAGAGGAGCCCCACAAACGTACAAATCCAGTGCAATGTACCAATTGCCAAGAATTTGGGCACACTAAAGCCTACTGCGCTCTGCGACCTGTTTGCGTAGCATGCGGAGAGCTGCACAACACTGCTACATGTCCTGCCAGCAAGGAGGACAAGTCTGCTAAAAATTGCAGTAACTGTGGAGGCAATCACACTGCAAATTACAGAGGTTGCCCAGTCTACAAAGACCTGAAGAGCAGGATTAATACGCGCACAGAATTTGCACGTTCCAATGGAAACCTTAATCAGTTTACACCCTCGCAATCGACTCCTGGAGTATTCTTTACCAAAGCTGCTAGATCGTCATTTGCCCCATCGAGTACCACCCAAGGCGTTTCTTTTGCAAGTGCATTAAAATTAGGAATGGATAGACCCTCACCCACAGCCTCACACGAAACACGAACTGAGCCGGCTCTGCCAACAATTAACAAACAAGCGGAACAACCATCAAACTATAGTAGATTAGAAAACATGTTCCTATCGTTGCAGAAAACACTGCAGGATTTCATTGTATACATGCAAAACACAATGCAAGAACAAATGAGGAATCAAGGCATCCTCATTCAAATGCTCGCCTCGCGACAATCTAAATAATGGCTCTCCTAAGAGTTTCACTCTGGAATGCAAATGGCATTCCTCGACACAAATTGGAGTTATCAAAATTTCTCCAAGACAACGAAATCGACATAATGCTTCTTGCGGAAACTCATCTGACGGACAGATACAACTTCCAATTATCGGGGTATGCATTTTACGGCACAAATCACCCAGATGGTAAGGCCCATGGCGGAACTGGCATCCTTGTCAGAAACCGCATTAAGCATTACCCAATACCGGGATTTTCGCAAAACTACCTACAAGCCACATCAATATGTGTAGAATCCAAACGAGGCAATATCACCTTGTCAGCGGTTTATTGTCCGCCACGCTTCGCAATATCAGAAAATCAATTTCTAGATTTCTTTAATACACTCGGTCAACGCTTTTTAGCAGCGGGTGACTATAACTCAAAACACCCCCACTGGGGTTCGAGACTGACTAATCCAAAAGGGAAACAACTCTATAGCGTTCTCATGCGCGCAACAAACAAACTCGACTATGTATCTCCGGGTAGGCCTACATATTGGCCAGCAGATCCTAAGAAAATACCCGACCTTATAGACTTTGCCATAACAAGAAAAGTTCCACAAAACTTGGTAACTGCAGAAGCACTCGCAGATTTGTCGTCAGACCATTCTCCAATTATTTTCACCCTTCTAGAGTGCCCTCAAATCAGAGAGTATCCTCGGAGACTGACATCCCATAAGACAAACTGGCTCAAATACAAAAAATATATCAGCAGTCACATTGAACTGAGCCCAACCATCAACAGCGAAGAAGAAATTGAAACCTCAGTCCAAGCCCTAAGCTCAATTATTACCACAGCTGCTTATCACTCGAACCCACTAACAACAACAACAACACCTAAGCAAGATCGTAGATTAACGAGCAGCTACATAGACCGGCTGGTCACGGAGAAGCGGCGTGCAAGAAGAGAATGGCAGAGCAATCGGTCGCCAGCTGCAAGGACTCGCCTGCGACATACAGAACGCGTACTCCACAAAGCACTCGAAGCAGAGGAGCAGTTAGCCCATAGACGCTACATCGAAAAATTATCGCCCACAAACACCAAATTCCCCCTATGGAGAGCACATGCAAGCATAAAGCCACCTGCTAAGGTAGACACGCCTTTGAGGGATCAGAGAGGAAGATGGGCCCGCAGCGACGAAGAAAAGGCAAATGTTTTCGCACTTCACCTAAGAAATGTTTTCCAGCCGAACCCACCAACTAATGCATATGCACTGCCATTGATTCCTAATGCCGCACAGACTTGCCCAATCAAGGTTCATTCGCTTGAAATAAAAAATGTTATTAGAGAACTTAATCCTAAGAAAGCACCAGGATATGATCTTATTACGCCTAAAATGATCATGGAACTTCCAAGTCCTGCCATTTCATATATCTCAAGAATCTTTAATGCTGTACTGCGATGTGGATACTTTCCAACTCAGTGGAAGAAATCTACAATCATAATGATTCCGAAACCAGGAAAGGATAAAACTCAAGCGTCATCATATAGACCCATAAGCCTTCTACCTTGCCTATCAAAAGTATTTGAGAAGATCTTACTTCGCAAAATTGATACGCATGCACAAAATATAATTCCTTCACATCAATTTGGGTTCCGAGCAAAACACGGGACCATTGAGCAAGTCAACCGTTTAACTTCGGATATTCGGACGGCGTATGAGCACCACGAATACTGCTCCGCAATTTTCCTAGATGTTGCCCAAGCATTTGACCGCGTTAAGACACTGCTTCCCCCAAATACTCACCAACTCTTAGAATGTTATGTCAGCAACAGAGTATTCTCTGTCCGACAAAATGAGTACACAACGGAAGAGTTCACCATTGGAGCCGGAGTGCCACAGGGTAGCGTTCTCGGTCCTTTTCTGTATGTATTGTACACTGCAGACATCCCAACAGACCCCCGACTAACAATATCCACATTTGCGGATGACACGGCAATTCTAAGCAGATCACGATGTCCAATTATCGCATCAAGACTTTTGGCAAGCCACCTAGCTAATGTGGAGGAGTGGCTGGCCAACTGGCGCATAAAGATCAATGAGCAAAAGTGTAAACACGTGACGTTTACACTCAACAGAAACACCTGTCCCCAGATATCCCTAAACGCGACCTTGATACCCCAATCAAACGATGTTGTATACCTTGGAGTACACCTCGACAGACGGCTCACCTGGCGGAAACACATAGACTCGAAAAAACTTCAAATAAAGCTAAAGGCCAACAGCCTTCACTGGCTAATTAACTCCCGTTCCCCTCTAAAACTGGAATATAAAGTATTACTGTACAAAAGCATCATAAAGCCAGTCTGGACTTATGGCTCGCAACTATGGGGAAATGCCTGTGCGAGCAGTGTGGACATTCTTCAAAGATCACAATCAAGAATTCTTAGAACACTCACTGGAGCGCCATGGTACATTCGCAACGAGTGTATCCACAACGACCTAAGGATCCCATTGGTCGAAACTGAAATACAGCACCTGAAACGCAAATATTCCGAGAAGCTTCTTGCGCACCCTAATGAACTTGCACAATCTCTCACCCTGCAAGCAACGCATTCTCGTCTCAGAAGAAAAGACCTACCAACCCAGCGACTGAATTAAAGGGCCGCGGAACATAAACCACCCCCAATAGGGGATGGTTTTATAATAGTTTCTAGATTAAGATTTGAAAACTTATTGTTAGTCTCATTAAGAGAAGATTCAATAAATTCCAAACAACTAAAAAAAAAAAAAAAAAAAAAACAATAAGGTTCGGGGTAGGTTCTTTCGGGAGTCCGCTCAGGAGTGGGAGAGAGAGATTCTCGCTCTGGGGCATAGCGTCGCTTGGAGGGCGAGAGACTCCTGGGAGACGACCAGGTCGGTGATTGTGGGGCGAGACCTGCGTTGGATATCACTCCATCCTCTCGCTCGTCGCTGTCGTTTTCGACGATGACGCAACTGGACCCACCATCAGACCCGTCGGTCTCACTTTCGTCGTCACGGTCGGTTAGGGACTCGTTCTCCTTAATCCCCCCGTAGGGTCAGCGTCGGGCTGCCCGGGCACGCATGCGGCGTTCTCGGCTTCGTCGGCAGAGTCGTCGGAAAGGCTGGAATAGGCTTCTCTATCCACCTGCTGTGGAAAGAAAAAGAGACAGCTATGAGGAACGGGGTTTGGTCGTAGAGAGGGTTAGTATTCGACCCTACGCAGGGCTAGCCATATCTGGATTTCGGGGTATGGGTAGAGAGTGGGTCGGCGGAATCCAGATTTGGGGCTAGCATGTCCCGCCCGTATCCTTGGCTCCCCTCATTTAAAGGCGGACTATGTTCGGGGACAGGAATTTGATGACCTTGAACGGTCCGTCAAACTTAGGGTCGAGTTTAGCGGCGAACCCTGAGGCGGTCTTTGACAGATGATGTTGTTTCAACAGTACGAAAGAGTTCAGTTTGGGCCTCCACTCGCGCCGTCGCAAGTTGTAGTGGCGACTCTGGTCGGCGCTGAACTTCAAAGTGTTGTGTTGTGGACAAACCGGAGGTACCACGAGGCCATGCCCAGGCAACGGCGCAGCTCTCACAGGGACAAAGGAGGGGAAAGGTAACGCACCGCCGCTACCTTACTCGGGTCTGTATGTATCCCGTCTGTACTAATTACGTGGCCCAGATACTTCAGACTTTTCCTGAAAAAGACGCAGTTCTTCTCGTTTATAATAATATACGATAATTACGATATCGTTGAGATACGCGAAGACGTGTGGCTCCATTTTGGGGCCGATCACTCCGTCCAGCGCCCTCTGAAATGTCGCGCTGGCTGAGTGTAGGCCAGACGGCATTACGCGACATTGGTAAAGACCACTCCCCGGTACCGCGAAAGCGGTGTGTTGTCGGCTCTTGGGGGCCTTCGGTATTCGCCAATACCCACTCTTGAGGTCGAGGGTGGAGATAAATTGAGCATTCCTCAGGCGCTCGAGGATATGGTTTATTCGGGGTGTCGGGTGTGCGTCGGGGATGGAATTGGCTTTAACCTGGCAGTAATCAACGTACATCCGCCACGACCGGTGCTCTATAGAGACTGCGCGAGGGTTCTATTAAACCTTGTTGCTACAACTCGTCTACTTGAGCGTTGATCACGCATTGCATGTCCGGGTTTGCGGGGAAGTACCGCTGTTTCAAGGGACGATCATTCCTCATCGTGATCGTGTATTCGGCTACGTGCGAGACCCCCGTCAGTCTGCGGAACTTTGGCAGTTCCTCCCCCAAGAATTGTTGCGCCTGCAAGACGATCGCCGGTGCCCATTCAGGATCGAATTTCGCTGGTTCTTCGGGTTGGGTGTTAGTTTTATTCATCGCATTTTGGTTTTTTATACATATCGTGGTTATGATCACTGTGTCTGTGGGATCGTCGTCGTTGTCCGTCTCACCTTGGACCACTGGGTTACTCGGCGTCGTATCTCCTTTCTAGTAGGGCAACTCTTCAATAACTCGGGGTCGTCAAAGTAGTATTCGTACTCTCTGTCGACTGTACTGCGTTTGTGGTTGGAGTGGGCTGTGTTTCGGTGGATGGGAGGCTCTGAACGGCGCTTCGAAGGTGCAAACGAGAATTTCCTGGGCTTGTTGGAAACTTAAGCTAATGTCTGCCAATAGTACCTGTGTGATCTCCCGTCTAGTACCGTCTGCGAGACGTATCCCGGCAACTCGCATACCGTCTACCCTGTACGCATAACGCAGTCCTCGCTTACAAAACTGCGCGTCGCCCCCGTGTCTAATGTCGCATTGACCTGGACCCCGAGATGCTTATCCGCGCCACGATCCGCCCATCCTCCATCTGAAGAAACCTTCTTAGTTTCGGGGCTCGGCTGGGCTCGTCCCCACCAGTGCGCCTGCAACACTCAATGGTACGGTTGCCTTCACGCCCACAGTCCCAGCGAACGAGCCGTCTAGGCTTGCAGCACTCGCGCGAGATGTGCCCCACTTCGGAACAGTTATAACATTGCCGATCCTGGGAAATCATCCTATTCGTGACCTCCCCTGCATGTTCATCGGAGTCGGGTCTATTCGACAAAATATTGGCACTATCCTCAGCTGGTGGTCTCCTGAAGGGGTTCTGAGCCCTTGCCCCCCACTGCGATAGAATCGTATCTGGACGGTCGTATGTTCGAGCGGTTAAAATGGGAGGGATCGGTCTCTTGCGTGTTCGTCACACCCAACCTCTGCGCGTTTCGTCGTTGGATGTCCTTGAAACTGATTGCCAATTAATTGTATAAGCTGGGACAGCGAAGAGAAATCTGAGCGCCTGATGGATGAGTTGCGGCACCTTTTTGTTGATTCTAATGTTGATGTTGTTTGTGTATCTGAGACATGGCTAGTCTTTTTTTCTTGCGATGTTTTGTTTAAATGTGAGGGTTATTTATTGTATCGTTCCGATCGTGTAGGACATGCAGGGGGTGTAGCAATTTATATTAAAAAGAACATTTGGAGTAAGCTTGTCCGTAAAAATCCCATTGAAAGTAACATTGAGTACCTATTTGTAGAACTCGCGAGCAAAGCTTATGATGAAAAATTACTGCTTGGCTGTATATATCGGCCGCATCTCCACACAGACTATACTGACTTCACAAACGAATTATCTGATCTATCTATGACTTTCACTGGTGTAATTCTGTTTGGCGACATGAACAGCAATTTACTTAATGAACAACATCTTTTGCTCGATATGGAATCAATGGGACTTTACGCAGTCAATACTACTGTAATAAAAGTAAAGTCCGATTATATGACCAAGTATCTGTAACAGCATTTTCAAGGCACGATCTCATCTTTCTGACGTATGAATTCTCTTTTGACCTTATTGACTGTCATTTTACATACCGAGACTACAGAAATATTGATTATGTCATGCTCATGAATGAGTTTTAGAAAAGTGACTGGCACTCCATATATAACCTTACAGAATGTAATGCTCAACTCTCTCTTTTTCACTATAACATTGAATATCTTCTTAGTATTCGCGTGATAGCGCTTATAGAAATGGAAGCGGTACAAAACGCCAGCACTTCGCTTAGATTTTATGAATATAGCGATAGAATGTGGACAAATCTGGCGGGAGCTTAAAAAATTAGGTATAGGCATACAACGACCGCAGCTTAGTAGTGACATTGATATTAATGAGCTAAACCAAAAATTTATACAAGCCATCGTACTTGCACCAACAAAAAATAAGTACCTATCTGTGGAATCTCGCTGTGATAATAGTTTTAGTTTTATGTGTGAACGTCCTTGTGATGTTTTAGAATGTATTATGCTTGTCAAATCGGACGCAGAGGGACTTGATAACTTGAATCCCAGATTCCTAAAAATTCTTTTGCCACTCCTTCTCAATTATATCACCCATATTTCAATACAGCACTAACCACACCAGCCTACCCTATTTGAAAAATTGGCAAAGTACTTCCTATACCCAAAAGAAATAACGAGTTTAAACCCATACCAATTCTCCCTTTTCTCTCTAAAGCGTTTGTTTTTTGATAGAAACTGCCTTCTGAGCCAGGTGCAATCTGGTTTCCATGGTTGCACATCAGCCATCTCAAATATAGTCGAAGATGTCGGCAAAAAAGTAGACGACAGTCACGTAACACTTTTGGCGTTATTAGATTTAAGCAAAGCCTTTGATACTGTCGACTATACGATTCTTTGCACTAAATTAAGAAAGCCATATAATTTTTCTGTAACCGCCATGAAATTATTAAATTCTTACTTAACTTGTCGACAGCAAGCCGTGGTTCTGGGTAACCGCTCATCCGAAATGGTCTCAACTACACGTGGTGTCCGCCAAGGCTCTGTCCTTGGTCCATTTTTGTCCTCTTTTTATATTAATGATCTTCCTGATAACTTGACCAATTGTGCAGTCCATATGTATGCTGATGACGTGCAACTATATGTAAGTCGACCGTTAAACGATATTTATGAGTGTGTTCGTATATATAACAACAACCTATCCGTAGAATCTGACTGGACCAAAGCTAAAGTGTTAAGCCTAAATGCCTCAAAGTCCAAATGACTAGTAGTTTATAAAAATCTGTAGACTTTAGACAGCTGCCTAACCTAACTATTAATGACTCAGTTATTGAATATGTCAACAAAGCTACAAATCTAGGTATAGTCCTCAATGGTACTCTTTCGTGGAGCAACCATATAGCAAATGCAACTGGGAAGTTATATAGTTCTCTTAGGCAGCTGCCGTTATTTCAGAAGTTTATACCTGAAAATCTAAGAATGCTTGTGGCTGCCTGACTCCAGCCTTATTCTTCGGTATCGAAATTTTCGGCAGCTGTGACTCGCGCAGTATGAAAGACTTAATGTAGCGTTCAATTCGATAGCTAGATACATATTTAACCGTAGACGTACTGACCATATTTCTATATTTGCATACAAAATTTTTAACTTGACTTTTGAATCGTGGATAAAACTGAAAACTCTCATCTTCCTTCACAAAATTATTTTTACGTGTCAGACGAAATACTTTTTTGACAAACTTAAATTCGCATCATCTTCGAGAACTAAAAATTTAATAACTCCGCTGATTAAATTAGCTGGTGTAGAGAAATATTTTTATGTTTAAATTTAAATTTTAAATTTCTACTACTACTACTACTACTATGCTGCTCGCTGCTGGAATGAACACCCTTGTCACCTAAAAGACACTCGTAAAGCAA
The DNA here is from genome assembly GCA_018904235.1 of Lordiphosa stackelbergi. Lineage (NCBI taxonomy): Eukaryota > Metazoa > Arthropoda > Insecta > Diptera > Drosophilidae > Lordiphosa > Lordiphosa stackelbergi. The sequence goes on along the minus strand of JAEIFU010001133.1, from coordinate 9,328 downwards.
CGCAATTTAAAACTCAGCTAACTGAATATTTTATAAGACAAAAAAAAACAAAAAAAAAATTAACTTTTGTAACTTTTCAATGTGTTAACTTATTAAAAATGCCTATTTCTATACGTAGCCAGTAAGTTAGGGAATACATTACAACTTTATAATGTGTGACCAATGCTAGTTTATAAGATTCTGTCTTATTGTATTGGGAAATAATAAATCAGGGACCGTAACGCTTAAAATTTCTAAAATAAAAATTATAAAATAAAAGTTATTTGTTAATTTTTATTAAAAATTTAAAAATTAACTCTTATTTTTCGATCAAAATAAAAATATTATTAAATAAAAATTAAATTTCAATTTTTATTTAAAAATCATAAAATTAAAGTAATTTTTGAATTTTTATAAAAATATCTAAAAATAAAAGCTATTCATCAATTTTTAATAAAAAATCTAAAAATAAAAGTTATTTTTCAATTTTTATTAAAAACTCCAAAGATAATAATTATTTTTCAATTTTTATAAAAAAATCCAAAAATAAAAGTTATTTGTCAATTTTTATTATAAAAATTGAAAATAAAAATTGAATGTAAATATCTTGAGAACCGCGTGGTGTATTGCCAAAATTTAAAAAAACATTCATGATGTGGAGCTCAATACCTACTATTTGATACATCACATGTCCTGAAAGGACCAACATTAAGGATCCTTAAGGTATGAATTCATGGGAGTAAAAAAGTAACATGTCGTGGCAAGGAACCTCGTGATGTAAATCGAAAAGTAACACATATATATATATAAGGGTACAGCCAGAGGAGTTATGAAGACACCACCACGCCCCCTTAAACTCCCTCTCTCAGCATCAAGCTGTAATATTATATTTTTGAAACCCGTCAGTGTTATTAGCAGGAATGCAAACCGCTTTTAACTGAACCAAATCGTTACCGAACCGCTAATTCCAACTGATTGACCAAACCGCAAACCGAACAAGCAAAACAAGTTTCTTTCGTCACTTTCTTGTAAAGGCATGGCTAATATAAGCTGTGAGAGATTAGTATGGTATGATCTGGTGTGGTGCAGTGGTTGGTGTGTGGGACTGCAGAGCGGGATGCGTGGTTTCAATCCCGCCTCGGAATAATTTAATCTTAGTCATATCAGATTAAAATTGATATGAAAAAATCGAATCGTAGTCATACATATCAATTTTTTTCTCGGTGCACTAAGTTGTAGAACTAAGTAGTAAGCTGGCATCTGTTTTTGCAGCTATGGGTTGTGTGTTAACGCATGCTGCAGGTTTTCCCAGCTTCGACAATGCGGCCATTTCTGCAAACCAAGTTTTACAAATAAATTGCTTTAGAGAGCATTACATGTATTACAATATATGCAATTCCTTCTTTACTTCTTCGCTTATGTTTTCACGCAGCTGATGTCTCTGCAACTCCCCTGGCTGTACCCTTATTTGTAACTATTCGATATACATCTCGAGGTTCCTTGCCACCACTTGTTATTTTTTTTACTCCCATGAATTCATCCCTTAAGGATCCTTAATGTTGGTCCTTTCAGTACATGTGATGTATCAAATGATAGGTATTGAGCTGTACATCATGAATGTTTTTAAATTTTGGCAATACACTACGCGGTTCTCAAGATATTTACATTCATTTTTTGTTTTCAATTTTTATAATAAAAATTGACAAATAACTTTTATTTTTGGAGTTTTTAATAAAAATTGAAAAATAACTTTTATTTTTAGATTTTTTTATAAAAATTGAAAAATAGCTTTTGTTTTATGATTTTTAAATAAAAATTGAAATTTAATTTTTATTTCATAATTTTTTTATTTTGATCGAAAAATAAGAGTTAATTTTTAATTTTTTGATAAAAATTAAAAACGAGAAAGGCAAAGCTAACTTCGTCTGTACCGAAGTTTTCATACACTTGAAATAGCTTGCCTCAACGGTTAGCGACTTCGACCAAACTTCGCAGATCAGCTTAAAAACATTACATATTACCCATGACCGTGTTTGAGAGCAGAAATATTGAGAACAAAACAGTTTTTCTTACTAAAACCCATTTTCCGAACGAACATTTGTATGGCAGCTACAAGAAGTAGTCATCCGATCCGGTCGGTTCCGACATATTAGCAGCGTGCAGTAAAAAGAAGACTCTGTGCAAAGTTTCAGATCGATAGCTCCAAAACTGAGGGACTAGTTCGCGTAGAAACAGACAGACGGACAGACGGACGGACGGACGGACGGACAGACGGACAGACGGACGGACAAAGCTTAATCGACTCAGCTCGTCATGCTGATCAAGAATATATATACTTTATATGGTCGGAGATGATTCCTTCTATGCGTTGCAAAGTTCTGGGCAAAATTATAATACACTTTTCAAGTGTATAATATAAATTTATCTTGTTAACTGGATACTGCATCCTGAATTAGTATATCTGAGATTTTCCCATTAATGTAGATAATTTTTTTCGGATTCAATTTTTTCAAACTCATAACTCTTATTTACGATCCCTGTATTAAATCTTAATCTAAATCTAAACGGCTTGAGGGAGTTCGGTCACCTTAATGAGGTTTGAGCAACTTTTCCTCAAATCTTCGACCCTACCTAGTCGAAGCGAATGCTAACAATTCTTCCTTACGGAGCGTACCCCGACACCATGGAGGGCGGGTGGTGTCTCACAAGAACTTGTCATCGTAAGTTAGTGTACGACACTCAGACTACGTGGCAGATCGCTTGTCGGGCGAAGATAAAGGTAACACAATAACGCGGGACTTTAATCTGCTTGCTGTAGAGCCTCTACCAAAACAATAGGCTTTTCCCCAAGGTGCCTGCTTTGGCGTAACGAAGTTACAAGTGTCTGAGTGAACCACCCCGGGCGAGGGTCATTTACAAGAATGTTTGTAAATCGCGGGGACCAATAGGATAGGGGCGGTACAAGTAGATTGTTGTCGGTCGTGGGCCAGGAGTAGTTTGTTCCCGACTATACTTTGGGCCGATTGTGGGAACTACCAATGTTTGCCAAAAAGGGGTCAGCCGAGCTCAAAAAGTCGCGATTACTATGTGATGCGTACGACGAGATTTGCGAGAGTCGGGGTCAGGACGACCGTGGTTAATACCCACGGGGCGGGCGATAGGACGGGGGGAACACGGTTAGTACCCGTCTCGATGAGGGTCAGGGAGGTGACGTCGGTGTGTCGTTCGCGGAGAAGTAGGTTAGGGGTAATTGGTATGACAAGAGACGCGGTTAGTGCCCGCGTTAGGGTTAAGAAGGTAAGAAAAGACAGGCTTTTATCGGCAACTTTGAATTAAATTTAGCATTTTTTTAAAAAAAGCTAGATTTTAAGTGCGATTTTCACGACGAAAAAAACTGTGAAAAATGTATTTTATTGCTGGTCACTAAAGATTTATCTATTAAAAATACAACGCCACATAATTCATTCAAATCCGTTCAAGAATATAGAAATTATGGGCATTTAAGTTAAAAATGGAAGGTTTCAAGTTCATGCAAATTGACTTAGTTTGATTGTTTTTCTGTTCGTCGTAGGAGGCATAGTTAACATTCAAACTATTCTATTTAAGGGCTACTATGACCTGACAAATTTATTTTGTACCTGGTTAATTATTTTTGTGATGGAAAGCTGCCATAATTATTCCTATCCCTAAATCTTCCAATAAGTATAAAAAAATTTCGATATTGCCTTTCTTATCAAAAGTCCTCGAAAACATAATAGCAAAACAAATAAATACCATTATGATCTCTGAACATTTCTTTAATGATAAACGATCAGGATTTAGGAAAGGTAGAAGCAGTACGACGGCTATAATAAACATTACGGAAGATATTCGTTCTGAGGTTGACAATGGCAAAATAACATTTCTGTCTCTCTGGGACTATAGTAAAGCATTTGACACGATAAACCACGAAATTCTGTTTACAAACCTTAAACAATTGTATATGATCTCAAACACAGCTGTCAAATTTCTGCAGTCATATCTGACGAATCGGCGACAATCTGTAGTCACACATAATTGGCTTCACTATTCTTGGCTTTAAAAAGCGGTGCCCCGGTTCTTGGACCACTTTTGTTTTCAATATATGTGCATTTTCATTCTGTCGATTACACTTTAATTAAAAAAAAAATATTGACAAAATTGGAAGCTATTCGAACGTGACAAAACAGAAGTGGTTTTTGCGAGCAGCTATATAAAGACAAAGTTTAGCGAAACCTACCACAATAACTAAGCCCAAATAGTTTCAATATCTTATAATTGAATAGTTCTTTAATGTATATTATTTGATTTAAAAATCTTAAGTAAATTTTTCGCAAAAAAATATTTATCTCTGTCGATACGTGACATGTCGAACGTGACATTTTTTCCATTATTATATTTTTGTGGTTTCTGCTATAACGCGAAGCAAAAACTTACAGTTAATTGCATTTGCATAGTTTCTTATGCATTCTTGTGCACCCCTTTGAACCATCAGAAAGATTTTAGATAGCGAAAGTACAAGAAAATTTAATGTCAAATTGAGATAAATTACGGTAGCACGGCGGTGAAACCGAATATATCCAATTGGGTTATTAGTAAATGTAAGATTAGCCTACATTACTTTAATTTGATTCTTTCCCTATGAAAATTCGATAAAATATAGTTTTTTTAACCACTTTTAATTTTTTGGCCCAGGTGGACCTTTTTTTGGAAATGCCCATATGTCAATGACCTGTAAAGTGTATTGTCAAAATGTAGTGTTCATATGTATGCAGACGATGTTTAGTTATAAATATAATGCAAAATTTAAAAAATTTTTGGCGCCAAACACGAGGTATAACTTGCAGCCCTTAATCCGCTGCCTTTCAAATAGATGGCGCCACCATCGACACAGGGCGCTAGTGCGAAAAGAGCTTTGCTAAATCCCCTAACCAGTGTTTAAAAAACTGCCAGAAGTTTCATTTTGTCCGCTTTTGATTCTGCTTCTGCTTTTGCGAAATACAAAAGCGACAGCTGCTGCTGTCAAGAATCCAAAACGATATTTGATCAAAAGCAAACAGCGGCTGCAGTCGTCGCTTCATCAATTTTGCTTTTTATTTTGCTATTGATTTGGTTTCGTTCATAAGTCGAAGAAAAAGTTCGTGTTCGCTTTTGGAATTCGACAGCAGCATTTTGTCTGGGCAACGGGAAAACAAAAAACAATAATAGGTTACAATAATTTAAAAAAATTTTAGTTTTAATTGTTTTTAGTAATTGACTATATGTCTTAAAACAACAATTACAATAACTGTATTAGTAGTAGTAGATTTGTAGAGTGTGTGTTTGTGACGTCAACGTGATTGATAAGTAATTCGCTTATTGTGCGCTTAAAACGAAATATTAATATTAATAATTCATAACTTCTACCAATTTAGCGAGAAACACTGTGATTTTGGATACGAGGGCAAATGTTCAGGTGGAGCCAGTTCCGTGGCTTGACATTGACATTTCCTCAATTCTCTGCAAGTTTTGCTGCTAACTCAGTCATAGCAGAGCAGTCTGGAGAAGAAGAAGCCGAAATAGATAGCGAACTGACGGATGACTTTATAGAGTACATCTCAGGCTATCTAATTAGAAGATTGTCATTGGACTGCGCGTAAAAAGAAAATGCGCGCATTCACTTATGTTGATATGGTATCAGCAGGAGGGCCATGGAATTCCTGGCCAAAAAAAGGCTTGAATCTGTATTTAGCAAGTTCAATGGCAACAATATATGCTCAAAACCATTTTTGGTGGCCCAAATGTAAAGAAGTACTGAAAACATTGAACTAGATGCATAAACGAAAGAATTTTCTTTTTAACTGTGAATAAAAATTTGTCTTAGAAATTTAAAAAAAAAAAACTAAAAATGCAAACACAAAAGCAACGGCTGATTGGGCAAAAAAACTGTTAAATATATTAATATAATACTTTGATTCATGTATTGTAAAACTTTTTTTTATTATAAATTAAAATATTATAATTTGTTTTAGCGAAAATCTTTCAGCTGTCTGTTAGCTCAAACAATAACAAACGAAGTGTGCTAGCATTTACCTCTCAGAACAACTGCCCAGCGGCGCAGAGCTCAACGTGTTCTGTCGAAAATATGCATTACGACTGTCGAAAATGTAAGTCACTACAATCTCTGATTTTCGGTATAGAGATAGTAATCGAAAACAAACAGACTGCGTACATTCTGCATTACAATTTCAAAAATAATGTACGCATTCGTAATGGGAAGTTCGGCTCTGGCATACATCCTTAACACCTTGTAATGCAGGTTGTCGGCAGCCCGTTTACAACGCGGCCATGCACATGGCAAAGTAATGCAGATTGTATGGGAGTATTTCCTTTATACTGATAGCAAAGTAACGCAGGAGTAACCCATTTTGTAATGACAATTTGCGCCGCTGGGTTGGCTCGATTTGCTCAGTTGCTTATGCTCAGCTGCTGACACCCGAACGAAATTGTCCCCAAACTGTTATAGTCAGACGGCTTAGTGTGTTTCTCTTATCGATTACTATTAAACAGAAAACACAAAATATCGAGTCGTTTTTTATTCTATAGCAAAATTAAATTCCAATTTTTAAATAGACCACCGAGCGCGTTTTCACTAACGAAACTTTCTCCGCCCGGTATTTTGAAAAAAAAAGTTAATATAAGGGCCAGTCTAGTGTGAATTTATTAATTTTCATTGCAGATACAATGTCCTTGCAGAAATATATTAATTAAATCAAAATTATGTTTTTATGAATTTATTTTAGCTTAATATCAATTACAGTTGACTGCGTATGTATTAATACGAGGAATAACGAAATTTTCATTTACACGCTGGCTATGAAGAGGTCCATGTCACGAAACTCTCCAATCCTACGACATTTGTCTAGGTCAAATTTGTACCATCACCGCCGATAATGAAGCAAATATGGTTCGAGAAAGATAACTTTTAAATGACAACTGCATAGCGGAAAAGGCATGCGACAATGAAGAATGCAATGTTGATGAAGGTTGGACTCTATAGTTACAGTTCGTTGTGCTGCACACACCTTAAATTTAGTAGTTAACGATTTCTTTTAAGGAAGTTCAGTTTGACATTAGTAGAGTTCTCTCGCAGATGATATAATGCTCATTAACTTAACAGTTTTCAAATGTTAAAAGTGTCAGCTAATGAGTTTATTAAATAAAGTTGCATTATTTTAATAAAGAATATTATTTTAAGCAATAATTATTGCTTACTTGTAAGTATTATTAAATGGAAACTATTTTTTTTATATTCAAGCGAACCGAGGCTCGAACTAGAACCTTGGGTTTAGCGGTTCCAAAAACCGTCCCGCGAACCGAGCCTTAGACTTTACAACGGGTTCGATCCCCCGGACCGAACCTTCTGCAAAATTTTAGAGGTTTACAGCCTTGATTGATTTTTATTTTCAACTTATCCTTTTTCTTGTACACTGCGAGGTATTTTAAACCCTTTTGATTCTCTTTGTTTTTGCCATTGGTAACCTTTGGGAGTGGTTATGCAGAATAGTAACTTATGTGCACTTGAGCATTTCTTTGCACTACCTTGTTTTTATTGTATCATAAAAACAAGTGTTGATTCTGTAGCGAATTTTGGGTGTCCACTTGACACCGCGATCACTTGTTGTTGGCTGGCGAGCGAAACCTTATTTTTAGGTGAGGGCGAAAACACACGTAGGGCAGGGCAGGTGCGCCGGCGACTTGCAGAACAGCAGGAAATACACAGCTAGATTTATCCAAAGGAACAGTTAACAATTCATTTATTCTTCAGCTTATTTCAATTGACAATTAGGTTAGAAAACGTGTTAGCAAGCCGGGCAGAAAAATTAGAGAGAGACATAGCCAAAGCTAAAACCACGAGACTCGCCTATCGTCGTTGATCGATAACTCAGAACCGCTGCCCTGAGTACCGAATCCGGTTCTAAAGATCTAGTTCCTGGAGTCTGGTCCTAAATTCGTTACATTACCCCCTTCTCAGACTCGAGCCTCCTGGCCGAGTAGGGTGGGCGAAGACTCCTGATAATGGGCTAGACGGTTTACGTGAACCGTTTTGGTAGTCCTTTTTCCGGGCAGGCGGACCTCGTAAACCAGGTCCGAGTGTCGGCGCACAACTGTTGCAGGGCCGACCCAATCCGACTGCAGTTTTGGACATCGGCCCACTCCGCGAATGGGGGAGTACAACCACACTTGAGCACCCACTTCGAGCTCGATCGGGTGAGAGCGGAGGTCATAGCGCATTTTGTTGACGGATGCAGCAGCCTGTAGATGTTTGCGGGCTGCTTGATGAGTCTGACGAAGTCCTTCTTGCAGCTGCTCGACGAAGGCCGGATAGTTCTCCGGAGGAGTTGACGGCCGGCCATACATCAGTTCCGTGGGTAAACGAAGTTCGCGGCCCAACATCAGCCGGGCTGGCGAAAACCCCGTAGCTTCATGTGGTGCGGACCGGTAGGCCCATAAGGCTAGGGGCAATAGCTGGTCCCAGTCACGTTGATCCAGTGCCACAAATTTTGCCAGATAATCGAGGAGCGTCCGATTGAATCGCTCTACCATGCCGTCTGATTGTGGGTGTAGGGGTGTAGTTCGAGTTTTCTCCACGTCCAGTAATCGAAGGCAAGCTTGAAACACTTCGGATTCAAAATTCCGTCCTTGGTCGGAGTGAAGCACGAAAGGTGCGCCAAATCGGCAGAAAACTTCTTGGACGAGTGCGCGGGCTACTGTCTCGGCCGTCTGGTTGGGGAGGGCCAGGCATTCGGGCCATTTGGTAAAATAGCACATCACCACAGCGATATTCCGATTTCCACGGGAGGTCGTAGGTAAAGGGCCCAGGATGTCGATAGCTATTCTTTCAAAAAGTGCCCCGATGGACGTAGGCTGCAGACGACCTACCGTGCGTTTGGAAGGGCCTTTGCGAGCTCCGCATTGGGGGTATCGAGCGCACCATATTGCCACGTCCGCTTTTTGACCAACCCAGTAGTACTGCTTTTTGGCCTTGGCCAATGTTTTCTTTACTCCAAAGTGGCCTCCTGTGGTAGAATTGTGCACACCGCGGAGCGTCTCTTCTTGTAAAGAAAGTGGCACCAGGGTCACTGTGTTATCTTCCTTATCCCTAAGGGTTAAAACGCCATTCGATATTGTCAGGCAGAATCGTGTAGAGCCATCCTTTTTTCGCACCAGGACTACGGGTGCGGCCCAAGGGCTTGTAGAGTGCCGAATTACTCCTCGTGACTCCATATCGGCGATCAGTCTCGCAACCTCGGCTTTATTTGAGAGTGCGAGCCGACGAGGGGGCTACTTA
>JAEIFU010001132.1:0-80440 GCA_018904235.1 Lordiphosa stackelbergi | reverse complement strand
CACTCGCACACCGACTCCAAGAGATTTTGCTGGCAGAAATAATGACCAGTGTCCACATGGTGCAAAATTAGACATATTTTCTTCTTACGTTTTTCACCTTTTGCATTTTCAACACCAAAAAGTTTACATTTGGATTTTCCGCAACTTTTGAGAAATGACATTACAAATTGAGGGACATTTGTCTAATTAAATCCCCTGCTCCAATAACAAGAGCTTAGATTACAATCTCACAGCGGTGCGTAATGGGATTTGGCAGGGTGAATAACAACATAAAGTTGCAATTTCTGGGGGAAAAAATGAAAAGGAATGAGTTTAGAAATTAATGGGGGAGAGCTGGTAGAGAGGGGAATTTAGGAGTTCAAAGGCAGATGCCACCTTTCTTAGAGGAAAGAAAATACAGTGTGATCTTACCATATAAAGTTTGGAAAGAAAATGGTCACACTTAGAGTAGAAGCACACTGTAGAGCAGAGCAAGCCCTTAAGCATAAAGAAGATATACAACAAACAAACTTAAACGGAACATCAGACTGAAATAAAAGAAAAACTGCCGAAATGCGTAGGAGAACAAAAGAAAGACGGCCCCTGGGAATATCTTTAAAATTGACTAAAACTGTAAGCCCAAGCCCAGACAACATGTCAGTCGTGCTACCGTTTGGCAAACTAGTTTTGCCCTTAAGTCTAAGAAGTGGGACACCCACACACCCATCCACATGGAGAGAGAGAGAGAGAGTGCGATCAAAGCAAATAAAATCATAGTTTGCGCAAACAAACGTTTAGTTTTAATGAACCAATTCCCTCTGGTACCCAGAGAAGCCTTCAATTACACTTGGCCCCAGCCAATTTGGCGTAAATCTCCTACAAAAGGCACTCAAAGTTGATCTTGGGAAAAGTAAATAGAAACCCCGAAAGCCAAACTTAATGAATCTTTTTTGTGGCTCAGGCGGAGCGGCTGGCGGCGGCGAGCTTAAATTAAACCAAGCAATCGCGCCAAATCGAAACTCAACTCCACTCGACACGCAGGCCCAGGCCCAAAGCCATCGCATAAAATTGGCTAAAGTTTTCCTGGGGCTTGCGCTTGCTGCTGTCCATTGTTGCCCCTTTGCTTATTATGGCCTGGGATCTAGGCCTTCATTAAACGGCGGACTGTGCGTGAGATATGCATTATTTATCTAGCGAAATTTTTCTCATTGCTGGCCACCACCACTTCCTGGAGGCGATAAAAACGCTGTACCATAAATTCCCCCAAAAACAAAAAAAAATATTCTTTGCACGTGCCAGGCTCCGGGGTTGAGCAGCTGATTGAACGATTGAAAGATCATCACCCGGACGACTCTGATGATGAGGTGCAAATTGTTGCTGCCATGAAATTGCAAATCAACTCCCGACTGCATTTCATTCTAAATTGTTTACTCAACCCAGAGATCCATTCGTGCAACGGCAGCCGCATTTGTAAAATTGCAAATCGAATTTGCCAATTGCTCGGCCTCGACTCCTGTGGCTGATTTGTTTTTGTGGTTGCACCACGACGAACCACCACAACACAACACAACGCCAGCAATTTCGAGCACGCCCTTTAACAAGCATTTAGCTTGCCCTGGCATCGCTCGTGACCCGCTTCCCTTTGCCAAGTTTATGACTGCGCTCGAAATTGAAGTTGAAATCGGTTAGCATTTGGTTTCTGGTTTATCGGCTCCACGCAAGCGCCCTCAAAAAATTAACATATTTTTGCCTGCAGTTGAACTCTGAACTGGACATAGAAGCAAGCAGCGGCAGCAGCAGCTGGCGGTTGGGTCGTTACAAAACGGAAATACTTTCCCGAATGGTGACAATATCGAAACCCCTTTTTTTGCTTTAATTAACACAAAACTACAATAATTTGCAATTAAACAAGAACTTCCGGTCCGAGTGTCTCTTTATTTTTATGAATGAAAAATCTTGTCTTCTGTCATCAGTTTAAACTACTCATCTCATCGCCTCATCATGCGCCCAGCCAATTAGCGCAATCAAGTGTTTGCGTGAATGCAGAAAGATGGTGCCGGGCGGGGGCGGGTGGAGTGGAAGCTGGGAGAGACAATTGAGTAAATGTTGAAAATCATGCAAAGTTCAGCACTTGAAGGGATTTTGTGACTTTCCACAAAAATTGTAAGCAAATAAGGGAATATGCTTTAGGGGCAACCAATGGCCCTTTACGCCCTCGACAAACGCCCCTTTATTAATTTCAAAACTCTATTAAAAGCAATCAAACCACAACATTGTAGCACAGCGACTCTGCGACGCAAAAAGGACACAAATCTATGGGTGGTTCCAGCGTTCTTTCGATATCATCTATACTTATAAATCTGTAGGCCCGACTGACTGACAGACTGACATTTTATCAACCCTTAGCCAAAACCTGGCACAGACTTTCTTTTAGTTATGTAGGCGCGCACTAAGAAAGAAAATTTTGAAAATTTATCCGCGAAGTGGGTTAAAACGCCAAAGAAAAGTTTGTATGGGGCAAATAAATGAGCTATTGCGTTCAGGCAACATTGTGTTAAGCTGTTTTGCTGAAAGCACAAGAGAGAGTGATTTTATTGTATGCTGAAGTGAAAGCTTAAGAAAGCTTTTGTTGTCTTGGCTCTCTGAGACAGATGATAGCTGCTATGAGAGCAGAGTTCCCCAACGATAGCCCCGGGGGCACGAACTTACTTGCCAAATCTTACGGAATGCTTACCGAAGTCAACCTTCATTGTTTGTTAGAGAGAGACACTGTGACCTTTGCGCTATCTCTGCTATGGGAACCCTGTATGAGAGACATGAAATATTAATTAACAAGAGAAAGGAAGAGAGGGAGTACACACAGAACGAAATGAGTGGGCGGTAGGACTGGAAGGCGAAGAGGGCGCAGGAAGAGGGAGACGAATGATACGGGACACGAAAGAGTGGAGAGCGTTAGAAGAGGGACGGAAGACTGTGGAGGAGGGGGTGAGGAAAAAGCGGAAGCGTCAATTTGAATTGAATTATGGTTGCATCACTAGAAGATCCTTTACCAATGACTTCTTAAAAACTAACAAGCGATTCAGAATTTGGGGCCCTTGATAAAGTTAAAAAAACATGATAAATTGCAGAACATAAAGAGTAATAAGCGTACAGTGCAAGTAATAAAAAGCTTACTCAAATCCTTCTAAAAGTTTTGAAAAAATAATACATAACGGATTATTAAGAGAACAAATCACCGATTGTCAACAAGAGCGGGGCCTTAAAGTCAGAGTGTATTTTCATATAAATTTTCTTTACGTAATTTATGAGAAGACCATTCAGGAGTGAGTTACTTTTCTATGAAAATAATGTAAAACTATTTTGTTTTTTATATTTAATTCGTGGAATAATTTCTATAAAACAAACTAAGAGGTGAAAAGTCAAGAAAATGCAAGTGTTGATAACAGAGAGGTACCGAGAAACTTGCATTTGTGCTGGGGCTATAAAAGCTGAGCGTATTCTACATTTAGCATCAGTTGTTGACTGCAAATCTAGTAGCCTCTACACCTATACCATGAAGCTCCTATCGCTTACCGTTGCTGTTGTGCTGGGTCTCTTGGCTCTGGCTAATGGTGAGTTTCTCCTGAAGGGCTGATCTTGTGTGCGAGGATTAATAATCTTGAAAATTGTTTTGTTGTCTTTTAGCTAACCCTCAACCTTTGAATTCTTATCCAGGACGCTTAACTTTGGAAGGCAGTTGCGAAAACTGCAAACATAGGGACGAACATGATACCAACCATTAAAATGATGTGCAAAATATTTAAAGCAGCGCTGCAAACCAAATACATTTTTTCGGTTTTCTGATTCGTGGGCTGTAACCAAGATTTGTTTATATAAATACTAGCATATATCCCGTCGCGCTTCGCTGCGCCTTCAACTGTATAGAACCAATATCAGCCCACATCCAACCCACTTTCCGCCCACATCCGACCCACTTACCACCCGCATTCCACCCACTTTCAAAACAACTTTTCACGCCCAGCCCAACCCCATCCCACCCACATCCCACCAACTTCCCACCCACAATTCCTTCCCATATCCCACCAACTTCCCGTCACATCCCACCCACTGACCACCCATTTCTCAACCACTTTCAAAAGAACTTACCAACCACATCCCACCGACTTCTCGCCTACATGCACCTCCCATCCATATCCCAACCACTTCCCATCCACTTCCCAGTGGCATCCCGGCGGTATTTCCAGCTTTGGAAAATGAAAACATAAATGAATTTGGATTTTTACCCTACAAACCGAGTTTTAAGTCAATCGGATGAAAAATAGTTATTTTGCATGTTGAATTTTCCGTGCATTTTCACTACCGGGGGCGGATTTTCCAACATTGGAAAATCACATTTCAAATTATTTCGTATTTTATGCTTACAAACCGAGTATCAAGCCAATCGGATGAAAAATAGTGTTTTGGGTGCTGAATTTTCCGAGAATTTTCCAACCGTTGGGTCAAATTTTCCGACATTGGAAAATCACAGTTCAAACTATTTCGTATTCTATGCTTACAAACCGAATTTCAAGCCAATTGGATGAAAAATAGTGTTTTGCAGTTTCGGGTGGTTTTCGACTTTGAAAAACAATTTCAAATTTTTCGTATTTATTAAAAGAGTTATTAAATTTTTTGCATGTTGAATTTTCCGGGAATTTTTCCAACCGTTGGGTCAAATTTTCCGACATTGGAAAATCACAGTTCAAATTATTTCGTTTTCTATGCTTACAAACCGAATTTGAAGCCTATTGGATGAAAAATAGTGTTTTGCATGCAGAATTTTCCGGCTATTTTCCTCGTGGGCGGGTTTTTCAAAATCGGAAAAACATGTGTGGAATTATTTCGCCTACTAAGCTTACAAACCAAGTTTCAAGTCAATCGGAAGAAAAATAAAATTTTCCCATACAAACTTTTCCAACGCTTTTCCGACTTTTCCGGGTTAAAATTGCCAAGACCCCGTCTTAGTAAGCACTTTCACCGCTAATGGAAACTCCTGTCCAAATTTCAGCTTTCTATGTCTTACCGTTTAGGCTGTGCGTTGATTGTCAAACAGTCAGTGAATCAGTCAGTCAGGACACTTTCTTTTAGAGATATAGAGTTTGTGTTCCTATGCAACGTTTTCACAAAGAGACTGAACAAAGACTTAGGGCCGATTTCACATCTTCTACAAGGAGCTATCTGTCACATAAGCTAAGTTTATCTGATATATAGCAGCTATCTTGAAGAAGAGTGTAGACACGGGATAAAAGCTAAAGTTCTACTCTAGACTTTATGTCATTTTGCCTAAGCCCTACGAGCTTGTGGTTGTTGTTTTTTGACAAATGATTTTGTTCATATGTTTCATTGTGTTAAACAATTAAATTTATTTAAAACCCACAAATTTCCCTCCTTCTCTTTACTTAAATAATTTGTAAATTCCAAATAGGGGCCTGAAAACCCTCTTTCCATTACATTCACAGTGGCCTGCCCTAGCCACTGACCAATTAGAAGACCAACCAAACTGCAACCCCATCTCTATTTCTGCTCGAGAAACGAATGACTGACCACCAGAGCACACAACTGCAGCGACAGTGGACCAGCATCTAATAAAATTAAATAGAAAACACAATAATAGTCCGAGCTGCTGCTGCTGCTGCTGCTGCTCCAGCCAAATTCCACTCCATTTGCTATCACAAATATATTCACTCAACTGATAAGAACACGTGTTGCTTCAGCTGCCATCCCTTTCGCACGCCAGCCGGGTAGGAGACTACACTCAATTGACCCAAAGCCGAGGCAACTTCGGTGTGGCAACCATGAGACGGTGAACGGGGTCCAATTAGGTGGCCAGGCAGCAAGCATGCGCTCTCTTTCTGCCTGCCCCACTCGAACAGACTGACTTAAGGCGCTGGCGCTGCTCTTTTATTCGCCAGCGTTTTTTGACTACGACTTGGACTCGGACTCGGAGTCGGCGGTTGCCTCAGTCTCAGTCCGGTTTTTGAAGCCAGCGCGCCTCGCGGTTTTCTGTGCAGTTGATATATCCACGTTTCGGCTGCGTTGCTGTTGCAGCGACAAATCCCAAATCGCATAAATATCCGTGTGTGTGCAAGCGAAAATTAAATAGCCGCAGGCCTCCAATAACCCGACGGCTTAGTGCTTTTTGTGTTCGAATCGAAACAGATATTTAAATCAAATGAGAATTTACCTATAGAAAGAAGAACATTCCAGGCCCCGAGTCCATTGAATGTAAGTTCTTCCCCCTTGTCAAAAAGAACGTTTTCAAAAGATAACAAGAAATACAGTCCCTGGAATGAAAGTGAGGCTGCTTTTTTTTTTGTATTTGTATACATATTTTGTGATCTGATTTTGTGTGAGGGAAGAAGAGAGCTCCAACTCAAAGTTTCTTATCGCTAAACACAATTCGAAAATCATAAAAATTTATGAGCTGCCTTCTTTTTGTTTTAAATAGATGATAAGACGGGATGTGATGAGTGTTGATCGTAGATCTATATTAGACTTTGTATATTTTATAGAGAAAGAAAAGGAATATTTTGGTATTTTTTTTATATATTATTAAAAACTAGGAGGAACCGGTTTAATTTGGATTATTTTGGTTTATAATTTGGGACTTTTCGAACCCGATTTCTACAAGTTTGGTACAAAGATTTGGTTCACTTTTAAAGAAACTTGTATAATTTACTGTGATTTAGTTTGGTGAAGTTAAGTTTTTGAAATCATATCTAAATTCGGAAAGTTAAACAAAAGAGAAGTTGGAAAATTTTCAATACTTAAATCTTATATTTATATACACAAAGTGAAGAGGCTAACTTTTAATTTTAACGAAACCCAAAGATCAATTAGCTTAGGAACAGGTCCGCCAACTAATTCTTAGATTCTATCATGGGTTGTCGTTATTTTTGAAAATATTGATATCGATTATATCAAATATTAAAAAATTAAATATCGATCATATATCATATCTCCCACAGTTTTGAAGATAATTAGTTTGTACCTTCTAAAGATTGTTAGTAATTAGCATTTATTATCGATTTGCCTAAGAAATGATAAGCATCGTTATGCCAAGAAAGTTACTTCCCACGCCCTTGTGGCGGTCCCAGTTC
This sequence comes from Lordiphosa stackelbergi, assembly GCA_018904235.1. Classification (NCBI taxonomy): domain Eukaryota; kingdom Metazoa; phylum Arthropoda; class Insecta; order Diptera; family Drosophilidae; genus Lordiphosa; species Lordiphosa stackelbergi. The sequence continues at coordinate 73,322 of JAEIFU010001132.1, read as the reverse complement.
ATCCAGCTCCCATCACAGATCCAGTTCATCTATCTAGTTCACACATCTCTAACAACTTACATCTCTAACTCACTCTTATCTCTCTGCCTTTGTGTTACACTCATTCTTACCGGCAACACGCCGCCTCCAATAAACCGTACTTGAACCTAATCAGTGTATTAAACTAAATAGTTAACGTTGGCTTAAATAGCCACACCCTGACAGTAGTTCCGTCATCTATTGATCAGTTTTTAAATCCTCCATTGTTCAGCAGCGCTGTTTTCAGCTGCTATTCCAGGTACAGAGTATATTACAGTTGGGATTGACCGACTTTCTCAAGCTGCCTTCACACAATTCGACACATTAGACATGATATTCTAGTAGGCCCATGAAATTCTATGAATTTGACAATCTATTCAAATTTAAAACATAACAAAAAGCAGGACTACTAGAATATCATGTCTCATGTGTCAAACAGTGTAAAGGCAGCCTAACTTGTTTTCTTAATATATTTGCTTTAACAAAAGAATACGCTATTTTGACTTTCAAAGGGGAACTAATGCAACATAAAGCTTAAAAATGTCAATTCAACACAATACAAGAAATAACTTAGAGTAATGTTTCCTCTTTTAAAAATTAACAACAAAACGATCTTATTTTTATACGGTATCGAACACACGGAACAAACCTCTTCCAACTTGTTCGAGTTATGCAGCCTTGCTCTAAAGCAGAGCCTAAGGACAGCTAACGGACACCCATACAAATAACTCAACTCAAGCAACAACAACCTCAAGAAATAGAAAGAGAAAACCGTTTATGGTCTACTGATGTTTTGGTAGTTGCGCGTGGCTGTCTACTACACACGAAATCATTCGTCTCCAGCAACAACATCTATATTGAAGACGACACATACAAATATTTGATGTTGTATTCGAGTTTTCAAGAGACATAGAGAAGAAAGAGAAGAGAGAACTCATATGAAGTTGTTGTTGCACTACGCTTAGCCATATGGTGTCGCGGAAAGCGTCTGCCAGGCGGAAAGCCTCAACGCATGCGCGGCGTGCGCATAGAGCCTGGGCACCCTTGCTCTAAAGCATTAAAATAAACCCACTGATAAGTTGTAAAAGCACGTTTGGTAGTGCCCTTTACAAAAGATTTTAGAAATGAATACACTAGCAGAAAACAAGAACGAATAATTTGAATACGAGCGCTCTTGAAAAAAAATGTATTCGTTTTTGCATTTTGAAGAATTTTGCTCTCATAACCGAGCTAAATTTTTACTCAATTTGGTTCTTATGGGCAAGGAGAGTGAGAGGTTCTTTTGAGTACGAATGCTTTCGATTCAAGAGTGAAATTATTTATTTTTTCTCTGAGTGTTGGAAAATAGAAATAGCAAAGGAACTGTCAAAACAAAAAATTTCAAATAAAAATTACTCACAAAACTTTTGACACCAAAGACATTTGTTTTGTGAGGTTATTTTAAATGGAGCCTTTTTGTTTTGGCAGTTCCTTTGTTGAGGTGTATAAGTGTTGTTCCTGAGTGAGTGAAAAAATTGAGTTGTGTTTTAATTTGAACAAGTGAACATGTTCTTCTGCTGTTGTTCATTTTTGTTCAGTTGTTCTCAATCAGCTGTTCTTGTTCACTTGTTCTTGTGTTCTCAGCAAGAGAGAAAAAAGCCGTTCGGCCAATCAGTCAGCGCGTCATAGACAAACTCATGTTTGGTTGTTTGTCACGATCGTATGATGGTGAACAACTGAACAAATGAACGAGAACAATTGAGCAAGAACAACAGAGCAAAATCGACTGAACAACTGAACAAGTGAACAGTGAGCAATTTGAGTGAGTTGACTCACTTAGAAAAAAGAACAAGTAAACATGTTCACTGAAATGAACAACCTTTACCCAACACTATTTCACTGTATACTAAGCTTAAGACATTAATTTGTGACTTCTTGTAACAGTTTTCCACTGTACTTCTGCTAATTTCATAATTTTGTTTTCGAATTTGAGTCTTGGTCGATGCCCTTTGGTTTTAGTTGTACTAATATATGCTCTTCAAGTGTCATCCTTAGTCACTTAAAATAAGGTATATTTGTCAACGGTTAGCGTTGCTGGACTGCTGGGCGGGAGGTCAGTAGGTCGATCCCGCCTTTGAACATCTAATAAAAAAGCTTTGATTTTCTTTTCTTTTAGAAAAATAGCGTTTACACAATACGGTCACCTTCCACCAGCTATTGGCGCCAGCTGTGAAGTAATCTAGCCATGAAAAAGCCAACTCTCAAACTTTGCCGTTTGATTCGGCGTTAAACTGTAGGTCCCTTTCTCTTGTGCGAAAAATTTTAAAGCACAGACGCCAAGAGATTGGGGGGATGGTTTCCTGGGGCCGTGGTGGGGACGCTGCACCCCCACTCATAAAATTGGGCTACCAAAAGGCTCTGAAATTGTCCTCCCTAGTTTTTTTACGGTTTATTTGTATATTGTGGGTGGTATAAAAACTACTTCTTGGCCACTTTTTTTGTTTATTATTTGGATATTTACCAAAATTCTCTCTTGATTTGCCCATGATATTTTCTCCTCAGATAAAAGTGTGCAAAAAAAAAGTAAGGGAGAAGGAATCCACACGATTCTTAAAAAATAAAAACACCACATGAACAAAGAGATCACAAGAGCTAAGATAAGAGATAGATGTGACCAAAAGAATGTTCTCTGCCGCAGCGCAGCGCTGCAAAGTTATTTTCAACGCACCAAAGATCAAAGAAACTTTCTTACGTTATTTTCATAAAAATTCTCCCCAAGAGTTCCAATTTAAAGTTAAAATCTAATTTGCAATGGTATTTGACTATTCAGTTGTCATCTCTGGTCACTAATTACAGACTTCATTCGTTTAAGCTGATTTTTATGCTGAAAAATAATGACTTCTCAATACAAGATAGATAACTTAGCCCCAACCTTCAAACCGAATCATCTGCCGACTTTTGGAGACTTGCAGAATTGATTAAAATCTTTGATTTTTCCATAATCCGCCAGTTGATATAGATATATAGGTAGTACATACATTCATATCAATATATTTTTCAATTAATCACATTTTCCTCTCTGTGTACATATAAATACACAACTCGTCTTATCAACTATGAGTGGTAGGTCTATCACAAACCATAGAATATTGTCGTTTGGGGTTCTCCCACTGCATAAAGTAACCTTCACGTTCAGTTTAGCGTTGTTTAAATTAATAACTTTTGCCACAAACTCTGGCCGCTTACAACGAAATCATGTACAAGTGATTAAATTAATTAATGATATAGACACTGCGCAATAATGTCCACGCACACACACACACACACACAGAAGATCAGTCCTGTAGTGCGCCTAAGCCACGCCACATGATGCAGATGCTGATGCTGATGCAGATGCTGGTCTGGTGATCCTATTGAAGTGGACTTGTGGCTGTGCAGAGGCGAGCAGATCGTTGTCTTAACTTGTCGTACACGATGTCTTATACGTGTAGCAACAATTTATTTCGTTGATCCAGCCATCGATGATCATGGATGGTTTTGGTTTTTTAGCTTGGTCTCAGCTATCCTTGGCGATCAATCAAGCACCGGACGATGATCAATATTAGCCAGCTAAAAATAATATGAGGCCGGGCTGAGTTTTATCTATGAGAAGATGCAAAAAAAAAAAGAGATGAAAAAATATGTACATAGAAATTCTTTATTACCCTGCAGTGGTTTAGGAGAGCTGAGTTGATGTGGACATGTTTGACTGTCGTTAAAGTTGTGGAGACTAAGTTAAAGCGTAGTAGAAAACTAAACTAATTGTATTAGGCAAAAGGCTAGGAACCAGTTCAGCACAGAATACTTTAGAACCTCTAAGGTTCAGATTTTAGAGTCTCTTAAACTCTAAAGCGAATCTTATAAAGTGAAAGCCTTTCAAACTAAAAAAAGATTCGTTTCAAAATCAAAACTTAAATAATTTTCTATTGAATTTTTATTGACCGTGTTCACCAGCAGAAATCGATGTATCTAGTTCGATTGTTACGGTGAACGAATGTGATGTGCAATCATGATTACTGATTTTTGTGATTTTTTTTATGGATGATGTTTGATGTATGCTGGTGAACAAGGCTATTATTATATTTTTCACTTTTTAATAGCAACTTACGATGTACTCGATATGTTTTTAGTTCGTTTACGTCGTGTATATGTACCAGGGCGCTCCCGTGAACACGGAACTTCTGTACATGCGTTGTAGCTGCAATACCAAATACTTGCAGGCCGTATCTCCATCCGGGTGCACTTATTGCCTCGTATACACATGTGGACCTTGTTCTTCAATGAGATTGGTTTGAACATCAAAAAGGACCCAAAATAGCCAAACCTCATTAATTATTAGGTTTATTGGATGATTTATAGGTAGTTGGAAGTAGTTGGATAGTTGGATGAGTTGATTATTAGGTTCAGAGGAAAATGGAGTGTGGAGTAGTTGGAGTAGTGGAGTAGTTGGATGGTATGGAGTAGTTGGAGTAGTTGGAGTAGGGTGGAAGAGGGAATAGTTGGATTTAGTTGGAAGTAGTGGTTATTAGTGGTGTGAAAACATCGATTGTGGGTACCATCGATAGTATCAATCGTTTTCCAAACGCAATAACTTACGTTTTGAGCTAATAAACCATCTTTAAAATGATTTTCCCAAAAAAATGGCTACGTTTTCTAAAAAAGCAAGATATTTTATCTTCCTATCCCTCTAATGCCTTCTTCATTCTTAACTCAAACCTAATCCGCGAATCTTAGTCTGAGAAACATAGTTGTAAAAACACTACACTCAGAAAACTAGCTCTAGAATTCCATACTTAATTAGGTGAAAATTCAAGTTTAAGCAATTTAAAAATCAGACTAACTAATCAAATTTCAAAAACTTAGCCTTAAATGATAATTTTAAGTTCGTTTCGGGATTATCAGTTATGTACCCGTTTTCAATTTCGATCATATCGGAATTGGTAGCTGTTCTCGTCTCCGGAAAATAATCAAGTTAATCGGTTTCGAAAAATGTTTGCCTTTCTGCCAGTGGAATAAATCGTAATTGAAAATTTTTCTATTTTATAAGGAAGTTAAATAATAGAGCTGAAGCCAACTTTTAAACAAGGCCTCAGGAAGCGCAGTGAGAATATATAATGATTCAAACCATGAGGTAGGACCTTCATACAGCAACGAGATGTTGTCACCATGATGTGAATATGTGAAGATATATCAATATTTTAGTGTTAAGTTATTATACTCTGTACCGAAGGTACATAGAGTATATTAAGTTTGTGCAAAAGTATGTAACAGGAAGAAGGAATCATTTCCGACCCTACAAAGTATACATATTCTTGATCAGCATCAACAGCCGAGTCGATATAGCCATGTCCGTCTGTCCGTCCGTCCGTCCCGTCCGTCCGTCCGTATGAACAAACAGATCTCAGAGATGGTAAGAGATAGAGGTTTGACATGTATGGGACAAATGCTTCTTATACTTGCAGGCAGATCAAGTTTATTTTCAATTTTTGCCACGCCCCCTCCCGCCCCCGCAATTTTGAAAAAAACGTCATATCTCCCATAGTTTTGTAGATAGATGATTCGTACCTTCTAGAAATAGTTAGTCATTAGCAATATGTATCGATTTGTCGAAGAAATGATAAAGATCGAATGAGCGGTTCTCAAGTTATGAGAAAAAAAGTGTAAAAAAGCCCCGCTCCCCCGCACCCGCAGCCCACACCGCGTTGCATTTATCAAAGAGAGAGAAAAGAGAAACTTAGAGATGGGCACAGCGGCAGCACATCATTCAGCTTCCGACTTTCTCACTTGTTTGTAATCGAGTGATGGTCACACTGTTGGAGAATGGACGATGACGAGATAGAAAGTAGAACGCAGTAGATTGTAGATGATTTACGAAAACAGAAGCTGTAAATATAGTGGACAGACAGTCAGAAAGAAAACCCCGTATCGACCAACCGGGAAGAGAAAAACCGTAATAGTGACATTGTAAATAGCAAACAGTGTGTAAATAAAATCGAACACGAAATAGATTATAATCTTAAAAATTCATAAATAAATAAATCAAATTCACCATCTGATCTAGGAGGCGTGCTTTTTCGTGCCTCTTCACATATAAATTCGAGCAGTTTTGATATAAAATAACATATACGAAAATCGCTAGTTATTTCTGTGGCACCCCCGATAATAAAAAATCTTCCGTGCGCTTTTAAAGATAGTCAAGAATTAAGGTTTACTTCCTTCTGGAGGTACCTTAAACGATTGCACGATTGAAGTAAATTTTTTATATAGCGTTCCCAATAACCTTGTCCACATTTGCTGAATTTTTGTGTATTTTTTTTTAAAACATTAAAAACTATGTTAAAATTGTTGTCGTTGTGTGTTGCAAGTGCAAAAGTACCCATATAACGCGAAAGGAGGCTTCATTTGAAAAAATGGGTATGAGTTGAGGCCCAGAGGTCCCTTTTGTCATAATTAAAGGGTCTTATGCTGGGTTTTTTAAGATAAGTGCGCTTTTATCGAACTGTATTACGTTTACTTTTCAAATTGATTCGGTCTGAGTAGGGGCTATTTCATAACGATTGTTGATTTTTAAGACTTCTGTTGACAAACACTTTTGAGATTCAGTATCCCCTTGCGCAGAAGTTTGGAGGGTTTATAGAAATAGCCATTGGGGGAACGGGTTGTGTTTGGTGTTGCGCCGTCGTGTTGGAACCAATAGTTGTCCATGTTGTTAGCAGTGATAATCGGTATGACAAATAACGTTAGCATGACCCGATAACGTTTTCATTTAACGGTTACGACCGAATCAACTTCGTCTTTAAAGAAAGAACGGTCTAAAGATTTTTTCGGCACGAATTCCGGTATAAACATTCACGCGTTGGTCGTACAGAGATTGTTTTCATTAGCGTAGAAGCCACAATTTACTTAATTCATTTATGTAAAAATGCACCTCATCACTTTTGATCATTCTTATAATTGAGAACTTGCACTAAATGTAAAATAGGGTTTTCGATATTTCTCAAAGTATCAAAAATCAAAATTTTTAATATCGATATTTGATATATCGGTTCAAAAATATCGATATATCGTCATTTTTAAAACGTTTTAACAAAACTAAGACTACTAATAACCTTTTTTTACCATTCTGGATCTGATTTCAACTGCTGTTTAAAATTGTTTCTTTTCATGAGAAGTATTTTAAAATATCAAGTGACAAATTTATTCTATCTGTTGCTCTTTACCAATAGTGGTTTGACTTAAAGTTAAAGAAAATCCACTGGATAATGTGTTCCCTTATGCTGGTGTCTGTAAACTTTAGTTTGCTCATGTCGATATTTTAATATATTCTAAAACTGACACCTCATATTTCACCATATTGCTGCATCCATACGTGTAGGATTAGTTCTTAAATGCAATTTAAAGTTGTAATTTTCACCTATTACCATAGTAATTTTTTCTGATATATCGTTTATAATAATATCGACAATCGCCTTTATCGACATACAAAATATCATATCGGAATAACCCTTATCGTCCAACCAATATAGATATATCGATTTATCGATAGCATATTGACAACCCTAATGTAAAACTGCTCTATTACGGCACGTTGTGGGGGACTGTATGGACCAACGCTTCGAACGCGGGTTTTCATAAGCCGATCGGTAAACTAAACAAATAGTTATAGGGGCGCCAATTGACGCAGGTTTCAAAGCTCATCGTATTGTTGGATCACTTAAATCTAAGAGAGTATAAGTTAGAGCCCTGCACGAGTAGAGTCTTAAGTTTCTTAAGTTTATTCTAATCTGAGTCAACGATTCATCGATTCCATAGCTTTTGACATTAGGAATATTTCTCATACTACAAGTGACTGTTTTAGTGGGTCAGGTCAATAAATTATATTTAATTATAACTTTTCAGACTACTAAGAAGGTTGGTCGACTGTACAGCTGTTTCAAAAACCTCCCGGTGCTATCATCAGCAGTCTTTGCCTAATTTCTGTAAGCCGACAGGGGAGTCTATGTATAAACTGGAGTCTTCCCCATTATATCTTCAAATATATTTCAAAAAAAATATTGTTTATTTCTTTAAAAGTTCTCTTATATATTTTCATTTGTATTTATTTGTTTTTGTCTTATCAGTCGTTAAAAGTAGCGATTGTTTTCGTAGGAAAATATAATATAAAACAGAAAATTGATAATTCCTCATAATCTCTATTTTTTGAAAGCATTTCGAATGAGTCAGTTGTGCCTTCTATTTCAAAGATAGACTAAGAGAGAACATCTCATTTGGTTTGCACTTTGGTTGTTAGCATTTTTTTATGGTTTGTGTAATTGCCTTTTTTCTTTCCGACATGTTTTATGTTTCAGACAGTCTCTCAAGTGAAGTGAAGTGACTTGCGAAGTTTTCTCCCATTTTATGGGTTGCCATTAAAAATTGGAGTAACTGTTTTTCCAACTAATATCTGTGTCCAAAGTGCTAATTGAAGCATCTCGTAGAGATTCACAGCAGCTTTTTTTTTTTGGCTGGCCTAGCTTGGTTTTTACCTGGGCCAAGAGTCAAAGTTCTTTTGCTTTTGTTTATAGTTGTTGTTGTTGTTGCGCCATACCCCATAGTTTGTTGTTGTTGTTGTTGACGACAAGTGCCTACACCTCTTTCAAGTAAGCTGTCAAAGTCGAGAGACAACTCCTTGTCCTGTACCATGTTTACAGTCTTCGATATGGATTTAATTAAACTAACTTTGACTACACAGCCCACTCGATGTGTTTGAGTGTAACCCGAGGACATCTAGATATTCTCACAGAGTTGAAAGGTGCCATGCCGTGCCGTGCAGGAGTTTCTCAATAATGTTTATTAATTTGTTCGAGTGAAAATCCAATTTTGGCCAAATGAAAAACTCTTCTGTCTTAGCCAACGGACAAACTAAACATTTTAATCTGTTCCATATATAAAATGTAATTTCCTTTGGGGGTCAAAGATTTTTCAAAGGCTTCAATCACCGCCCAGGCATGTCCAGCAGCAGCAGCAGCAGGTAACAACGTGTTGGTCTATTGATTGGAATATTCATTGAATAGTTTTTAAGCTGATTTATATGCCATTGTGTGTGTGTGTTGCCGTCGATTTAATAAATATTTAATTTCAACGCTGTCCGCTCCCAAATCCCTACATAAAAGATTCAATCAACCGAGCAAGGGGGGGGGGAGGGGTAGGGGAAGGGTAAGTTCTGCCCTGATGATGATGATGTTATTGTGGTTATGGCTGCATCCAGCCATCCAAGAGAGAGACATTGTAATTTGCAAAATGTGCAATCACTTCCTATAAATCAAGGCTAGCGGCTCGGCTGCAGGAAATCTTGGCGAACCTATTCAGATCACAAACGTAGAGCAAAGCTCTTTGGTCATATTTCACCTGGTGCTGGTGCTGGTGCCTTTTGTACAGTGTGCACCCATTCAAAAGCCGCAGACGTCAACTGCTATCAATCTCAGGTGAAACGGAGTCCGCAAAAGCTGCGTCCGCCCGCCATTAGATGGCCATCCCGCTCAAAGGAAAGCGCCCGTCGCCATAGATCGCACATTGCAGATAGAGGCGGGCCCCTGCCACTCCACCAGTTCAGCGAAAAGAAATTATGACAAAAGTTAAGCAAAGTTTGAATACCCTAGACGGGAAATGAAGTAAGAGAAAGAACGGGAATTTGAAAGAAAATTTAAACCGACCAAGTTTGTTTTTTAAAATTTGACATCGACAAGCAAAAAATGCAAAATTCTTAGGCAAAAATGGAAACTGAACCGTTTTCAGTTTCTCCTACTGTTCAAACTTGAACATGAGACTCTATCACGATCCTAACGTTGAGTAAGAAGACATATACTGAATGCGTGGCTGTGGCATTTTATGCTTCCGGAAAATGTTCAAACATAATTTTATACATTTTTTGGTCCTTCGAGCCGGATGTTTGATCTTTCTAGGCCCCCTGAGTTTCATGGCAATATTAGCAGCATCTGCCGCTCTCTGATATTCTTCATTCACCCGCCTCGGGGTGACTTTGAACAAAAGAAAAGTCGGCTTCTTGGTAGTTGTGGGTGTTTCCCTCAATGGTGCACCCTTTGGTTCCAGATCTGGCTTTCTGACTTTCTGTTCTGGAAATCCTTTCCAGCTTTCTTCTTCATTTGTCTTACCTATACGGTCCCAAGCAGTTGTATAGTAAGAAGGTTCTTTCATAAGTGAGGAAGTAAGTGAACTTCTTCTGCTCTCTCGTGTATTGCCCGCTTAAACCATCCATAGAATGTTGTCCAATCTTTGGGGTTGCCGCTAAATGGGGCTCGACGTTTAAACATCTACTGTTAAAAAATGAAATTAGAGTTAGAGTAGAATTGTCATTCGATAAATCTTAACAAGAAGTGTACTTTAAACCAGGGGTGCCCAAGCCCATTCCGCAAGCCACGCATTCGTTGTTGTTTGTCGCAAAAGAATAGCTGAAGCAACAACAAAATCATATGCTTGTTCTCCTCTCCTTCTTTGGGAGCTAAGGTTTTGTTGTTGGCGCGTGCAGACCTTCAAGAACAACATCATATGTGACTCTCTTCTCTCTCTTTTGTTTTTGGCAAATTGTAAGCAACAACAATTTTGCTTATGTAGTGTAGTGCTCGCCTCGCTCGCAGTGTCGGAACGCACTTTGTTATTCACAGCGGCACACACTCACACAAACAAAGATCGTCTTTTGCATTTTTAATTCCACTCGGCCGTAAGCTTATTCTGGATATCCCTGCTTTAGACCATTTCTAGGTATTTTTATTATATTGTGTGGCTTTTGTTAGTAATATTTCGTCATTTGATTCTACTTTTGGATCATTAGTTTAATCGAGATTTAAATGTGTTTTTTTTTTGGCTATTATTCCAGCATATTTGGTTCGGTTTCACTTAGCTGACCAACATTTGTTTCTTACCTTGGGCTAAACTACTAAGGCAAAGCTCAAAACCCATGGGAAATTCGGTAACCCGGTTGAACGAAATTGTTAATCTTTGATCGAAATATGTTAAATATTTATTGTGTCCAAATCGATGTGGTATTTCTTATTGGAAGTTATGTTGGGTTGGGCTGAGCTATAGATACCTTATCAAAAATTGTAATCAAAGCAAGCGAGGGGTGTATATGAGAAATTGGCCCCAGATGTCGGCTGCAAACGGTGTGTCGGCAAAGCAGTTCTCGTATTGGCTGCCAATATTGTTGCTGTTTGGTTCACAATAGGGTTATCGATATTTCCAAATCTCAAAAAATCAATATCGATAATATCAAAAATCCAAATTTTCAATATCGATATTCTGAGTAAATATCGTCTTCACAAAAGCAATAGATATTATATATCGATAGGTTATCGTTATTTCTCTACATAAGAATACCGAAAAGCTTTAAAGGAACGAAATCTTCAATAACGCTAGTGACGATTTCTAGAGACCGTTATATCTAATGTTTTCAACAGTTTCCAATAGTTTTTTGAAACTACAATGTAAATTTTTTAATTTTTATTAATTAATAGTCAGAGTTTTTTTTTCTTTAAACCTTAAAAGAGTGTACTCAAAAGAGATACAAATTTAGTTGGGCACATTACTTCGTATAAGAAAGGCTTCTGTTCAAAATTGTTCTGACTTCAAAGCAGTTCAGACATGCAGTAAACATGACGTGACCTCGAGCCGGCAAAAAATAAAGGCAAACTAAATAGTTTAGTATTGCAGAAAGTTAGTGGGTGTAGCTCAGCGGTTAGTGTGCTAGCCTGCTGTGCGGAAGGTCGTGGGTACGATATTTCTTTGGAAAATAGCTTCAACACATTCGGTCACCTTTACCAGCTATTGGTGCTGGTTGTGAAGTAAATAGCCATGAAAAAGCTTCTCGAAACTTTGCCGTTCGGTTTCGGCGTTGAACTGTAGGTCCCTTTCTCTTGTGCGAAAAATTATAAGCATACACGCCAAGAGATTGAGAGAGGCTTGGCGTGGCGAATTCTTGTTGGCGAAATACTTAGTTAAGTAGGATAAGTTAGGTAATGAAATTATATTGAACTAAATCAGTGTCCGGCACCGTTCAACCTTTTGTGTATACAAGTAGCGACGTCCATCCTCTGTAGCAGCGGCGTCGATACACAGACACTATAAGAGCGTACACTGCTCTCTTTTGCAATAACAAACATGTGCTAACTGAGAGCGCTCTCGCGTGTCTGAACGCACACATGCAAAAGCAAAATAAGCATGTGTGTTTTGCCGGACACTGAACTAAATGAAGTATAAGCCTGTAATGTAGCCCTAAGGTAGAATAGAGGGAGGAAGAAAGCGATAGTGACGCCAGAATTGGGGCGCTTCTTGAGAGTTAGTCACCAGAGTCGAATTATTGAAAGCGCACAAACAGTCGAAGAAAGAATTTTAAATAAATTGTAATTTTATATTAATCATATCAACAACTGTCCACAATCACAAAACACATTAAACATTCAAGTCTCACAAAAACTATTGCGAGAAAATATTCCATGGCGCCTTCGAGCAGGAACTGTATAGCCAATTTTACCATTACATAACGTGAATTTCAACAGAAATAGAAAAAGGTAAAATTGTATATTTTTTGAGTAAATCGAAAGTTTTACAGAAAATTCTTAAGAATTTCACCATAAGTAGAAATTGTTAACTGGACTCTGAAGCCAGGAAAAGTGTGTAAAATCTATAAAATGACTATAAAGCGCGAGGGTCTACGCTTCGCTGCTTGATAAATGAATTTAATGTTTAATTTGTCTATTATAAAATGTTTCGAACTACAAAATGACACAAACTGAAATGAAATAGGCGTTCAAACACATATTTTTAGCCCAAATTTGAGATATTTTGACTATTTTTTAATTTTTGAAGAACCTTTTTATAGAAAAGTAAAATTTGGTGCACGCGTTGCGGAGATAGACCCTTACACACAAATTCATAGTATAGATATAGAAAGATTGTAGAGTGAAAAAGCGGGGAGATAGCACTACATTGTACTGGGCAAATGGATACGGGGTGTCCCGCGGCCCCGGCGCCCCTTGACGGAGATGTCAGCGCTGGGTGCCATACCGCGTTACCACGTCAGAAGCAGAGTTTACCCCGGGACCTTTGCGCCCGCGGGCAACGAACCGTCCGGTGCATTCTACGAACAAGTCAATTTCCCGTGCTTTTTTCTTTTTCCTCCTTGGGACCGTAATAAGCAATCCTTTTCCCCTGAAACCCGGAGATTCGGTGCCCCCGAAAAGCCGGTGAGCGGCGTTTCGCGGTCGGCCCCCTGCCCTTTCCTCAACCGAGCTTATCCGACTTCCAATTTGTGATGCCAATTATTCGTCAAAGCCCCCGGACGGCGCTCCGAACCCTCCCAGCTCGCATAACAATCTTTCTGGAAATGTTTCCGGGCCGGGTCGAAAAGTGGGGATTTGGCGGCCCCGCGTCGCCCTCCCCCGCCCGGGGCGGCGAATTTTTAATTCCCCCCAATTTTATTTTTTCTTTGATTTTTAAAAAATGAAAAGTGTTATACCCTTTCTTCAAAAAAAGAGTACACAAAGCAAATTCAAACAATGCCTGGGCAATTTCTGGCCCAAAGGATGAACGCAGCATCAGCAAGCAGCAGCAGCAGCATCAGCAGCAGCGGCGGCGGCGCGTATGGCGAGCGTTGCAGTTACGGCGAGCGCCTTCAGCAGTTGTTATAAATTATAGTGCTGCATGCGGAATGAATGCCAAGCCAAGTTGGAGTTGGAGACTCTGTTGCACCGATTGGGCGGCTATTTGGCTGGGCGGCTATAAAAACAAACCTGCGCCCCCGCACGTAGCCGGCTCTTGCTTTGCTTTGCAATGGAAAATATTTAACAGTGTACCGCTATAAAATTTGGTATTCCAAGACGAGGCCAAAAAAAAAAAAAAAAACAAGAGAGATGCTGAGAAGTTGCCGCCTTGGTGCTTGCTTGGTTTGCCATTACCACGTTGTAGGCATGTTGTAAATGCCAGCCGATTGCTGTGGATGTTTGTCGTTTTGGGACTGTTTGCTGTGTTGTTGTTTGGGTTGCTGATGCAGTTGCAGTTGGTGCAGTCAGTTGCTGTTGTGTGTCTTGGCCATAAAAAAAAAAACACAGAAAAACTGAAATGAGCCCACGGAAAACATGGCGAATTTTTGCATTGCATTTACGGTGGACAATTCTAAGAGTAGCTAAAGGTAATTGCAGGCGATGTTTGGATGTTTCCAAAAAGAGATGTAAGAAAAGTGGTGACAATTTCAGTCTTGTTTGAGTTAAGACGTTCTTAATGCTAGCAAAGCCAGGATAACAAAATTATGTTTTAATTGTTAAGATTGTTGATTTAATTTTTCTCCTACGCGTTTCGAAATTTGCAACGCCTTCTTCAGGGAGACTGCAGATTCCATTCTTATCTCTCACACACTGACACCCTACGCTCATGCCACACCACAACAATAAAAGCGTTTGCCTATTCTTCTTGCTTAAACAAAAGCCTAACCCCCTTCTCAATATCATAGCCTATCCATCAAGACTTTTAGACTTTGTGCCTAACAAAATAGCGACTTTATTTGATGATCCAATGCAACCAAACCAACCCACGCGCGGTGCAAGACGGAGAAATACAAACAAAGTGCCGCAGTTGTCAACAACCGACTGTGTCTATGCTAATTACTGGACATGACAACACCGAACGCTTTTGGAATCGCCAGCGCAACCATGTGAACAAAAGGCGCAAAACAAAAAAACAACAAAAAACAAAACGAAAAAAATAAAAGAGTTTACGCACACTCCAAGTCGCGTTTGCAATTTGCATAAGCAGCCATAAAAAACAAGAAGGAAAAACAAACTTGGCAGATACAACACGACAGCAACAACAACTGACGCCGATCGGACTGTTATGGAAAGATACTTAGCGTACTTAAAATGCGTTTTGTTTCAGCTTTCTTGGTATTCCTCCTACTTGAGAGTGTGTGAAATTTCCTTTTTGGCAGAGCCTGGGAAATGGAATTCTTGTAAGGAGAAAGCTAAGTTAACTTGGCTACTTTGTAAATGCAATTGCTACACAGAGAGAAACCATAAAGCGTTCTAAATTTAGAAGTACAAAGCTAAGAAGCTTTAACACGTTTCTTTTTTACCGAAGATTTAATGGAATAACAATACAGATGGCCACACTGAGAAAAAAAGTATAGTTTTTGATGATCCTCACGATATTTTCGGTATCCATTTGAACTGTATAGTTAACTATCCTTTTTTGGGAACCATTTTATATTTTCGAAGTCGATTTATTTTGGTTATAAAAAGGATATATCAAAAATTGATAGTTCTTGATCTGTATTCTTCATCCAAAGGAGCTGAAAAATGTGAAAAGGATATTAAAAAAAATAGATCTTAAAGTGGATATTTCGAATATACATTCTAGGGGGATCTTTTTTTCTGTGTAGAAATTTGTATTTAATTCTAATGGAAATATTCATTGCATACTTATGGGCAGTAAAAAAAAATGTAATTTCGAACACACTTTTTAAAATGTCATATCTTTGTTTAAAAAAATCTTAGAATTGTTTGGGAGAGTTTATTTGCAAGCTTAGAAACAGACTTTACAGATCATCTTAAATAGAGTCAGAACTTAAGTTTTAGATTCTTCCAAAAGCTTCTAAAAAGGTTCACAATAGGGACTTAAAGCCACTTTAGACTCGAATTACCAAAACTCCAAACGTGATTTCCCAAATTAGATTCGTGTTCAGCACGCGAATATCATCAATAAACTGAAAAAAGGTGTATATTTAAGTATATGAGGTTTAGCCACCTGTTTTGATTTTAGTCAAAGTTTGCTTTTAGCTGGCTCAAGTTCCAGGGTTAATTATATTTCAATATAACGAATGCAAATCAACAGAGATTAATTACCACATTTTGGCATAGCAATGGTATGTCTGGTATTGTGGAATTAATCAGAATTTTCTCATCAGCACACTTGTTGCTTATCACGCTTCAATAACGACCATCTAATATCGAGACTGCACGTTTGCTCAGTTGAACCAAGATTAGTTTCAGACTGCAACCGTCTTCGTCACAAACTCGAACCGTCTGAACCCTGTCTTACTCCCACCCCTCAACCATGCTTTGGCGCAAACAAAATACAACCGCGTCAGAGCAAGACAGGGCGAGAATCGAACCTGAGCGCAATAGCACCGCAGCTGATACGGGCTTCAACCACTTGCATACTTCTCTTTTTCTGTCAATGTTTTGGCAAAATTCAACCACTTGCATATTTCGCTTATTTGCAACGTCATCTGTACAATGTTTTGGGACGGAATAAAAAATCATTTTGCTCTGTTTTGTTTCTTTATGGGACGGACTAGGAGTAGATTGAAGTTTTCGGCACTTTAACACAAACACATTTTATATTGCAACACCACTTAAGCGCAACAACAACAAGAAAAAGAACATTTAAGTCTTCGCCTAAAATCTTCAAATAGAATCTAAATTAAATTGTAGATTTCCCGCAATACGCTTTTAAAACGGGTCAAAATTGGCATTTAATACAACTTTAGACTAAACTACCAAAACTCAGACAGATAAAGAGAATCATAGAACTTTAATAAACGAAAAGAATTTTTTACATTAAATAATTAAGAAAATCCAATATAGAGGTTGTTTTGGTTGAAGTGTTGTTGGGACGTTTTCGTTGTGTATTTGTTGGTTTGCTTGGGGTTTTTAATTTTGGCCGTCTTTCCTCACTGCAGTCAAAACATTTTTTGGACCAGTTTTTCTCCTACGCGTTTCGGCAAATTTTTTGCCTTTATCAGAAAGTCTGTATAGTTCGTGTGTTAACGTTTAAATGTTCGCACTTATTTAGAAAGTGATGAGAGAAACACGTTCTCATTTTTTCAATTCAATCTTAGTTCTTCCATCCGTATTTTTGGAAACAAGAAACCATATATTTATGATCTAAGAACAAAAACCGCTTGCATAGAAACATATTACTGAATTGTATAATCGTCAAAAGGAATTAGTAATTGAAAGTATCAATGATTCCTTACCAGTTTCTTCTTCTGATGATATATTGCATTCGTTGTATTAGCTGTTCTGGCAACCCAACTACGACTGATATCGAGCGCGCTTTATTCACTCAAAAATTTTGTATTCCAGCCAAAGAGCAAGTATTGATGACAGTTTACTGGAAGACACACTAATGATTAACTAAGCTCTTAGCTCCCAAATATGAATAAAATGATAAAGTTTTTTCCAATTTACATACATGCTTTCTGAATTAGCGAAAAACAATATTGTTCTCGATCCTGAACCTAAGTTCAGAGACCTTCTGAACCTTCTCCGTGAACTAGAACCACAAAAGTTTCGCGGGTTCGAACCCCCTCCCGATTTTTAGCAGGTTGTCAGCCCTGTTGAAAAAAGTAACACAAACATAAAAAGGAAGAAGAGGTTGAAAATTTCATTAACGGAGAACTAACACTTTCAGTTCTGTTTCTCTGTCCTAAGCAGGTACCAGACGCTGATAAATTTGTCAAAAAAATAGAAAAATTGTCAGAAAGCATTTTCAGAACCAACAATTCGCTACGACAATGAGCATGGACCTGCCAACTCGTTTTTTTTCGAAAACAGCTGATAAATTGTCGAAGGGCGAAATTTTGAAACTTGTTTGCTAATTGTCTATATGGGTCACTAGTATGGTGGCCAGCACTTGGGAAACAAAACGTCCTGAACAGCATAAACAAAGTACAGAGAAGTGCTGAATTATGTATGAGCGGCGCGCTCCAAACCACACCAACGGAAGCGCTCAACATCGTTTTTCATCTAGTACCAATAGACCTTATAGCTAAACAGATTGGCTACCATTACAGCCCTTAGACTACGAGAATCCGAAACCTGGGACGTGGGTAATACAGAAAACTCCACAATACTTAGCGACCAAGCGGGTATACCGTCAAAAACAGACTACTGTATACCTCAAACGACGTTCGACAAATCCTACGACGTCTACATCCCAAGCCAAAGCGATTGGGAAAACCTTCCTCATAGCAGATCTAGCGCCATAAATATGTACACAGGGAGGAGGGAGTGTTTTCTCCCCCAACCTAGACCTAAACTTATCGTTCCGCCTTCCTCACCACTACAGTGTGTAGCCATCCAGGAAGCTGCCACCTACCTTAGCACACTTACGGCCAAAGAAGGAAACGTATTTATCTACTCGGATAGTCAAGCAGCCCTGAAAGCACTTGACTCACACACAAATAACTCTAAAACGCTAACTGAATGTCGCTTATTCCTTAACAAGATTGGTCGACACTACAGTATTCACCTGGACACCGAAACATAGATGGAAATGAGTCTGCGGACAAACTGGCCAGACTAGGCACTACCATCGAGCTGCCTATAGCTACCTACAAGCTTCATATAAAAACCGAAACACTACGCCTTGCTAATGACACGTGGAAAAACCTTTCCTCGTGTTCAGTAGCAAGACTTACGTGGCCAACTTTCAACCTAAAAAGGACTAACACACTTTTGCGGTACAGAAGGGAACACATAGCACTTCTGGTAGGAGCCCTAACGGGTCACTGTCTCATTGGCAGACACGCAGCACGCCTAGGCGTAGCACACCATGATTGACTTCTGCAGAAGTTGTAGATATGAAGAAGAGGAGGAAACGTTACAACACCTTCTGTGCCACTGCCCCGCTTTCAGTAGGAGGAGACTTAGGATCCTAGGTCAACCCTTCTTTACCAATCTCTCGGAGATGTCCGAGATAGAGATCAAAGCTCTACTACACTTTATTCTGCCCACACAATGGTTCAGTATTGACCTCCCTCGGGATTAAAGGGTTAACAGGGAATATATGGCATCGCAACGGGCCCATGAGGCGTAAGTAGGAGAGATAATTGTCAGAGGGCAAACAAATGGAGCTGATCAAAGTGGGCGAGTCGCAACCATTTTTATGGAATCTGGCCAACAAAAAGCATTTCGATACCGGCAGCTGCATTACTTCTGGCGGAGAATATTTTTCGGTAGGCTCTCTCTTTGATCTAGATGATGTGCCATTTGCCCAATGTGGGTGCACCAACCAATTCCGAACCTCCGTAGTCTTCACAGCGTACGGCCAAACAGTTTTAAACCTTGGCAGTCTCCACAGCCCATTATAGTAGTGTCTCCTTCGGCTTACTGTTTCTCTATTGTCCCAAGAAGAGTCCAAACATTTCATTTTAGTTTTTTTTGCTCACTTTCTCTCACATACTAACACTCTACGCTCACCCTACACCACAACAATAAGCAAGAACAAGAACATTTCAGTGTTCTGTTAAGATCTTCCTGTAATTGCAGTTTGCTCAACCAGTTCCACTTCACAGAGTCCACAATTACATTGAAAAAAGCTGAATTCTAAAATCGTGAGTAAATTGTAAAGAATTTCCCTGACGTTTCCAGAGTCTGACTAACCATTTTGAATACTCCCATTTCTCGCTGTGTACCAACAGCCCAGGTAGTTGTTCTACTTCAGGTGATGACAGTACATGTATAATGACCGCCCCATCCGGCCACACTTCATTAATCATCCGTTTCTATCGTATGTTCTGAATTGGACTCATCGACCCTTGCTTGAAAAAATACAAAAAAATTGCACAACAACAGTCAATTCTAATTAGAGCTATTGAAAATATCTTACTCTTCAAACTGGTTTTCAATTGGGATACATCATGGTTTACAGGTAACATGAAAACATGGCCACAAATGTCAACTATAAAACGTTGTAACACGAATCCTCAGAGCAGCTTCCTCCCTCAATGTAAACTTTCGTTTTTTGTTTTTTTTTTGTGGTGACCATTTTTGGGGGGGCAAAAAAAAAGAACACAAATCGCAAAAGAAAGACTCACGATATTTGCGTGCCAAAGCGAAATTGTGTGGAAGTCAATTGGCAGTCACGTTTGGACTAAAGCCAAATATCCACAACATCTCCCAGTTTGGCCAAATTAAATTGTCATTGAAGAGGAGAAGGAAGAAGAGGGAGGAGAGTAGATTTACATTGAGTTATCGTTCGATTAACCGAGATAGAAATTAATTTTTGAAAACAATTTTTATGTGCAGCAGCAGCTACAGAAACCGAAACAGCCACTCCAAATGGCTGTGAGGACACAAAATGTACCATCACGAACCCGGAAGAAGGTTTAAGCTCTGCTCTGCTGTGCTCCGCTCGTCTGTGTGTGTATGTCACATGTGCAACATTTGTTGTTTTGTGTCTCTGCAATTTCTTCATTTTGGCCAAAACCACAACCGCCCACCGACGCGAAAATTTCTGGTGAAGATCACAGACTGAAGTAAGAACCGGTTGAAATTTGTTCGCGCTTGTTGACAATTGTCGTGTAAGGGCCGCCGTTGTGCGCCGTTAAAACAGAATTTCAAATGTGCTGGAAGCATGTTCCCTAACCCAACGGACAGATGGGAACAGTGTTGGCAGAATTTAAGAGCCAAATGGCTAAGGAAAAAGACTCTAAGACTCAAAACCAGGAATACTCACGCTTATATACATAATTCTTTGGAAGAACAAAATATTAACAAGTGCCGTGAGTAATCCTAAGGCCCGATTCAGCGGGAAACTCTTAACAGTTTTAGACAGGAACGTCGTTATCTACAAAAGCCTTTGCCTCGAGTTCAATTTAGGAACCTTTGTTGTACCGTTTGTTAAGACAATATAACTCTTAGATTTAATTGGAATGAACAACTCAAAGTTAAGACAAGTGTTTACATCCGGCTCGAAGGACCAACTGAAATACTATTTGCAAAAACACGAAGCTTACTAAGCTTTCGTTGTATATAGCAGGTACTTTTGTACTCCGTTTACATCAAAATGTTTATGCTAGATAAAGGGTATACAAAAGTCCGTATTTGATACTCCTAACCACACTTAAGTCTAAGCATATATCAAGTTAACTCTTAGCTTTAATTGGTATAATCAAGTCAAAGTAAGGACAATTGTTTGAATCCGGCTCGAAGGACATATTGAAATTGCAAGTAAAATGTAAATTTGGCTATACTGCTCCTCCAAAGGGGCCAAGCCAAGCGCTTCTCTCAATTGAAATTGCAAGTATTCAACGTAAATAATCGAAACGTTCTAAGATTTGTCATATATTTCTGTACTTTTTATACAATTTACCTCAATATTTATTTATCCTGCTTTATATGAGCTTTTTCACAATCTTATTAGGCATATCTCAAGTATTCCCTTAGATTAGATTAGAATAATCAAATCAAAGCAAGTACGCTTGTTTGCATCCGGCTCGAAGGACCAACTGAAGTATACAAAGATGAAACAAACAGAGCTTTTTAATATTAAAATTGTCCCGATGCTTGTAACGCTTATAAGAAAGCAACTCCGACCACAAAAAGTGTATATAAACAAAAATTAGTTGTATATATATTAGAGTGTCCCAAAAACATAAAACTTTTTTAGGAATCAAATACGCATACCCATCTATTTTTATTCTATTTGACCTCATTAACTTACAAATTAAATATTATTGAGATTGGACAACGATAACCGTGCCAATGATGCCAAACTTCTTACATGAACACTATAAAAAACCCCGGCATAAGACACTTAATTTTTGATAAAAGGGTTTCCTGTAAGCATCACCTCATACCCAATTTTTCAAATGAAGCTTCGGTTCGTGTTTTATGGGTACTTTTGTACTTGCAACGCACAACGACAACAATTTAAAATTAGTTTTTAATGGTTTCAAAAAAATTCTCCAAAATTCAGCAAATGTGGACAGGGTCTTGGGGAACGCAATATAGAAAATTCACTTCAATCGTGCAATCGGTTAAGGTACATCCAAAAGAAGGTAAACCTTAATTTTTGAATATTTTGTGGTACGCCACAGCCAAAAAACCGCGATATGGAGTACCATGTAAAGACTCACCCACATATCTTTACGTATAGGCCATAATCCAGATCTAAGAATAGACAGATCAGCGTTTTTAGTTTTGCCCACGACTGACTCGTTAGCGTCAGCCTCAGAGAGAAAGTACTGAAATGTTTCAATGCAATTCGGCACGGGTTACCATGGTCCTACCTTCTTAAAATTTTATTTATAATTGTTTTGACTGTTTCGAGTTGAGTTGATATAGCCATCTCCGTCTGTCCGTCCGTCTGTTTCTAAGCTATCTTCTCCCTCAGTTTTAAAGTTATCTTAACCAAACTTTACACAAAATCTTTTGGTACGATAAGACCGCACATTTGTCGAATAAGCAGGATCGTATGACTATAGCATACAGCTGCCATAGGAACTATCGGTCGAAAAGTAGTTTTTTGAGAAAAACTTTTTTCTTTAACGCAAACGCCTCCAAACTTCGTATTTAGTTAGTTAGAGTTTTCTATGCTTTCATATTTCCAGCAAGTTTAGTGAAAATCGGACAACTATATAGTATAGCTGCCATAGAAAAGATAGTTCCAAAAAAGTCTTAGTAAGAAAACTTCTTTGTTTTTCATGCCATCGCCGCTAAAACTTGTTACTGCTCAGTTTTATACCGCTAGCACACAAATTTGCCAAGTTAGTTGATCCAAAATCGGATGACCATAGCAAATAGCTGCCAGGAACGATCGGGAAAACTGGTTTTAGTGAGAAAACCTTTTTGTTTTCACTGCAAGCGCTGCGAACTGTATTTATGTTTTCTATGCTTTACATAATTCCACCAGATTTTGCGAAAATCGGACAACGGAGGATGTATTAGTATTGCCGCCATAGAAAAAAACCAAGTGAGTGTCCTGAACACTCACGATTCTTTGATGTGAAACATTATGCTAAATTTAAGAGCTGTTTAAGAACTGTTTAGTCACTGTTAAGAAAATGTGCAATCACTGTTAAGTCACTGTAAAGTCACTGGTTAGTCACTGTCAAGTCCCAGTTTAGTCGCTGTCAAGTCACAGCTTCGTCACTGTTTAGCTATTGTCAAGTCACTGTTAAGTCACTGTTTAGCCACTGTCAAGTCACAGTTTAGTCACTGTTAAGTCACTTCTTAGTCACTGTTTAGTCACTGTTAAGTCACTGTTTAGTCACTGTTAAGTCATTGTCAATCACTGTTTAATTACAGTCAAGTCACTGACAAGTCACTGTTTAGTCACCCTCACTTTCCCAATTTTCCACCTGTTTCCGCCCATTTCCTTTTAAAAAAAAAATAATAAAAAACGGTTCCCAAAAACTATCAAATCTTGAAAAGATGTTTTCAAAAACTTTAAATCTTGGTTTCATTTCTTAATTTTGGTGGATTCTACTCGACATACGGTAACAGTTCGGATTTGTGTTTTGATTTAATGTTTTGGTAGAAGTTTTAAAGCAACGATCGGCAATCAAAGCAGAGATTTCGGAAAATTTATGGACTCAGCAGAGCAAAGCTGTCAAATTGCAAGCTTTAAAGTTCTCTTTTCTCTGCCTTTGTTAGCTAAAAGTAAAAAAAAAGCTCTCTCTGCTCTTATTGCCGACCCCAATTTAAGCACAGAAACGAGCTGAAAGGTACGTGTCACACCGTCACGAGTCGAACGCATGAGGAGGCTTGTGCCAAGAGAGCAAACAGCTTTTCAGTCGCTGGCCAGTGATAAATTAGGTCAGAGCTGGTATGTGTTACTTAGCTACTGCTCAACAATACACCTCGCTCTTCTTGACAAACCCTGTCTTAAAGCTCTCTGTTCTCTGCCTCTGTTTGTTGCTTTGGCAACTGCCGAAAATTGAAGCTAAATATAGAAGCTTTTAAAAGCTTTCAGTTGCCAGTGGGAACATCTCTGCTTCACTTGCCGACCTCTGTGTTAAATTGCTTTAGGGCTCTCTGTTCTCTCGACACAGACCAGCTCTGACCTACTTTAATGCTCGCTTTATTACTTAGAAGCAAATATATTCTCATTTGCCAGTGGTAACATCTCTGCTCCACTTGCCGACCCCTTTTTTTAAAGTATTTACGACTCAGCAAAGAAACTAGCTTTAAAACTCTCTGTTCCCTGAGCTTTCTGTCCGTTTTCTGTACACGTAAGCAAATATGTTCTCAGCTGCCAGTGGCAACTAATCTGCTCCCATTGCCGACCCCCATTTTTTTTTTGGTTTCAAGCATATCTGCATCCTGCCACAGCTAAATGGTCACCACTGGATGCTACAGCGACAGCGAAACGTTGGGTGTAAATTACATTAGCACAGAAGACGGAGGCAGCAGTTGCTGTTGCTCTCGTCAAAGTTGCAATCAATCATGTGGCCAAGAATGCCGGACGACCAGCAACTTAAATGGAACCTGTTTGGGTCTAGCTATCAGTGTTAAATCTACAAGATCATTTTCTTGCTACTCAAACCCATAATTTGTGATTGTTATAAAGTCGAACAGGGAGGAGGAGGAGGAGGAGGACGAGGAGAGAGACGTAATAGACTCGTCGCCACGCGTAATAATGAATTGAAACGTTTCTGATGGCCTTGTTGCCCGGCTGCCCAACCATCGATCACTCGCTCCACCATTTCACTTGAATTCTGTCTATTGATATTCCTTGATCTGTTTCCCAGAAACTCTAGTGGGCCATTTCATTCTACAGAGAGAAATGTCTTGTGCAATATCAAATGGAACTAATCTTCAAGCCGCACGAATTGACTGCCAAGACGAGCGGGCGGTCTGGGCCAAAGTCGAAGACTGAAACTGACAATATACCCTTTTGATTAAAGGGCTTATTTCCAGCTGAAACTCGGTCATCGCTCAGAGTGCCTCTCATCCTGCCATTCCGTCGTGGTCTACGCGCGCGCCTATCGCCAACTGTCATCATTTTCAAATTATTTCTCGTTGAATATCTAATCAAGATTCATGCATGATCGCGGCTAAATTGCTGCCAGGCAGCATAACAATTGCACAGGCAAACCAACAACCACAACCGCCATTCAGGCTCAGGCTCTGGCTCTGGCTCAGAAGGAGGCTGGCTGGTTTTTCTTTCTTTCCTTACCATTTGGTGAAGCATTGTTTTTCCCTGGGCAAGTTAATAGTGTTGTTATTGTAAAACCAATTTCTGGCTTTTCGGGTTTACCTTTTGGCCAGAACAAACAGAAATATGAATCAGGCAAAAAACAAAACAAAAAACCTTTTTTTTGCATGTAATTATTTATGTTGTTGTTGTTGTTATTGCACTCATGTATTCCGTATATAGTTGCACTTGAACTTTAACTCGTCTTTATTTTTTACTTAATTGAAACTAGACACAACGGTCGAGTCGCTTTGGGTGGGTAAATAATTCAATTACACACAATAAGCAAAGCCGGGGGAGACTCAAGTCGGAATTTTTAAGTTATTGACGAGGGCATGTAAATGCAATAAACTGGGTGCATGACTGAATTTACTAACATAACTCAGCTTCTAAATAAATTTCTTTGGGCGCAAAGCCAGAAATCGCTCAACAGTTTAAGGTAGACACAATGAATACAGAAAGACTTAAAACACTTTCAGTTCGTTTTATGGTTCAAGGGACTTTTTTAAGATGTTATTTGCCGATCACTTCTCTGAAGTTAAGCTTGAATTAACTCTGGCTGCTCTCGCAACACCACAACAATAAAAAAAGTAGACAACGACTTTAACTTCTGGCATTTTAGGTCTTCGTTTAGCACATATTCATGGAACTCTTTGCTAAAATCAAGCTCGCGCACTCACTTACACGCTTTTACTGACTCTTCTCGCTCACGCAACACCACAACTATAAAAAATATCACTTACGACTTCCACTTTATGCATTTTGGTCTTCGTTAAGCACATATTCTTTGACCACTTCGCTTAAATAAAGCTCGCACAGTCGCTTACTCCCTTTTACTGACTCTCTACGCTCATGCAACACCACAACTATAAGAAATATCACTTACGACTTCCACTTTATGCATTTTGGTCTTCGTTAAGCACATATTCTTTGACCACTTCGCTTAAATAAAGCTCGCACAGTCGCTTACTCCCTTTTACTGACTCTCTACGCTCATGCAACACCACAACTATAAGAAATATCACTTACGACTTCCACTTTATGCATTTTGGTCTTCGTTAAGCACATATTCTTTGACCACTTCGCCTAAATAAAGCTCGCACAGTCGCTTACTCCCTTTTACTGACTCTCTACGCTCATGCAACACCACAACTATAAATAATATCACTTACGACTTCCACTTTATGCATTTGGGTCTTCGTTAAGCACATATTCTTTGACTACTTTCCTTAAATAAAGCTCGCACACTCGCTTACCCCCTTTTACTGACTCTCTACGCTCATGCAACACCACAACTATAAGAAATATCACTTACGACTTCCACTTTATGCATTTGGGTCTTCGTTAAGAACATCTTCTTTACGCTTAAATAAATGCTCATGCAGTCGCTTAACCCTTTTACTGACTCTCTCACGCTCATACAACACCACAACTATGAGAAATAACTTAAGACTCCACCCTATGCATTTTGGTCTTCGTTAAGCACATATTCTTCGACCACTTCGCTTAAGTAAAGCTTCGCCTTTACTGTCTGCTTACTACACACGGCCCTTTTACTGACTCTCTACGCTCATGCAACACCACAACTATGAGAAATATCACTTAAGACTTCCACTTTATGCATTTTGGTCTTCGTTAAGCACATATTCTTCGACCACTTCGCTTAAATAAAGCTCGCGCAGTCGCTTACTTCCTTTTACTGACTCTCTACGCTCATGCAACACCACAACTATAAGAAATATCACTTACGACTTCCACTTTATGCATTTTGGTCTTCGTTAAGCACATATTCTTCGACCCTTTTTGTGAAATCTAGCTCGCACACTCGTTTACTCTCAGTTACTGACTCTCTATGCTCACTAGACTGAACATAATCATATGGGAAATTTTTTTTTCGAAATGTTCTGTTCCTCAGGGCGCAATAATTTTTAGTTACCGTAATGAAAAACCAAACTTCGAAAATTTAACGTTTAATACTGGCGCCGTGGGTTTAAAGTTTCTTCATTTAATATCCATTTCCCCTTTTTCGTTTAACTTTTTCGTAGAAGTAACCTTTGAGATGCCAAACTTTGTTTTTGAATTAAAAATTTATTTTAAAAAATATTTTATGCAAAGCAAAATGCAGGATATAGATTCTAGCAGCATTTATTTGATTGGCGCGTTGCGGGCAGAGCTGGATTCAGCAAAGCTACCATAAAAGATGTCTTGGCGGTTCTTCTGCATAATATAGAGGATACAAATACTCATTAAGCGACAGCCTTAACCGCACTGTCCTTCAAATTGATGGTGTATTGAAATCATTTGGGCTTCCCATGAAACTAGGAAGAAATGTGTGCAGAAGCTTAAGGAAACTTTATGATCAATATGTTTCTCTCAGAAAGAATGCTGGTCGCGATAAAGAGTTGTTCCGCAACAGAGAAAGAAATTTTATGGAGTATTTAGAAGGAATTTTTGATGCTGCTTTAAAAGACAGAGGTCCGATGACGGAGAGTCCCTATCTAGTGGAAGTAGTCGCCATCCATATCAAATGGATTTTGAGGAAGAGGAAAAAAGTACGCTGCCCAAGCGTAAGACCAAGAAGATCAAATCAACAAAAAAAATCTTTATAACACCAAAATTGGTCTCCGCACTGGACAGATGCGGAATAAGCTCTCGAGTTGCCGCTATCATTCTTGAACCAACTGCTGAAGCTTTGGGACACAACATAAGCAAGCTAGTTCTAAACGTTACAAGCATTAGAGGATGTCGGAAGATGATGAGAGAAGATCGTTCAATATTAATAAAGCGCCGTTTTCAATCGAAAGTTCCCAGAATTTTGACTTCGATGGGCGTATTACACGTCATGATCAGCATCACCTTCTTCAATGCATCGAAGAGCACAGACACATTTATCCAAATACCAAAAAAGATACTCTTATGAATAAATTTGAATAACTTCTGGTTAACTTATACTTTTGTAATTTATTTTTAATTTTTTTGCCGCCGTTTGCATCGAAGTTTTTGGCCAGCTAACTTTTTGTGGAATGACTCGTAATGTGCTGTCCTCACTACAACTGCATTTTGCGATTTTCGCTTTAAACCCTTACCATACATTAGATGCATATGATGAAGCAACACAATGAGGACGATAACTCTTTTGAAAATGTGCTTGGATTAGTGTTCGGCTCATATGCATATCCATGATTAGTAAAAAACCTTGAAAGTATAGCGATTAAGTTGAACAAAAGCGTTTGGCGTCCAAAGCTTGCTTTAATGATATAGTAAAATGAAAAAGGGGAAATGGAAATTTAATGAAGAAACTTTAAACCCACGGCGCCAGTATTAAACGTTAAATTTTCGAAGTTTGGTTTTTCATTACGGTAACTAGAAATTATAACGAATTTTTTGCGCCCTGAGGAACAGAACATTTCCAAAAAAAATATTTTTCATATAAGGGACGTTCAGTCTAATGCTCACGCAACACCACAACAATAAACAAAAAACACTTAGGACGTCCACTTTATGCATTCTAGTCTGCGTTAGGCACATATTCGCCGACCAATTCGCTAAAATCAAGCTGGCGCCCTCACTTAACTCTCTTTTATTGACTCTCTCTGCTCACGCAATACCACAACAATAAAAATAGAAAAGGTACACCTTCTACTTCTTGCATTTTGGTCTTCTTTAAAACATATTCGCCGACCACTTCGCTGAAATCAAGCTGGCGCCCTCACTTAACTCTCTTTCATTGACTCTCTCTGCTCACGCAATACCACAACAATAAAAGAGAAAATTTACGCCTTCTACTTCAGGCATTTTGATCTTCTTTAAGCACATATTCGTCGACCCTTTCGCTGAAAACAAGCTTGCGCTTTAGCTTACTCTCTTTTACTAACTCTCGCAACACCACAACAGTAAAAAAATAAACACTTTGGCCTTCCACTTTTCTGTATGTTCTTTCTTCCCTCTTAAGATTTAACCCACATGCCTTGCCTTCATTTCTATTGAGAGAAATGATAATTTAATTAAATTATATCATGGAACATGTTTGCTTTTGTTCATCTGTTGGTTAATTTACTGTCCCATTCGGCGGTTGGTGTCGCCGCGTCACTTAATTGTCATTAACTTTTGTGTGACATTTGTGACACTTGCGAACGCCTGCCTGTTGGGTGTGGATCGGGCTTCAATTGACCCAAAATGGCCTTCTAATTGTGTTTATTAGATTTACAACAGCAGCGAGTGACCCCCTTAACCAACGCCTCTGTTTGATCAACCAACAGAACCAATTTCCAGCAGTCAGCCGTAGGCTCTTTCTGGTCAGTTTTGACATTTTTATTCGCGCGCGCATGTCTGACACTTTACGAGTCCCTTGGAGCTGGAGCGGGAGCGGGTCATATTTTTTTTGCCAGAAAATTATTATCAAACATGCAAATCTTGCTCATGGCCAGTTGCGGGCATCGTAAATTGATTTTGTGATTCACCTTCACCCTTCTCCCTTTTGCTTTTGTCCTTTCCAGCTTCGTGCTACTTGTCTTTAAGGCAGCCAATCGAAACCAACTAAAGCTAACCCCCAAGCATGGTGCTGGTGCTGAATGGCGTGCTGCAGGATGACTGTCCCATGGACACCAACAGTTTGTTTCTGCAGCATCCCGTCTACAGAGATTATGCCCAGCAATTGCACTCCATACAGGCCAAGGCGGTGGGTCCGGTGGGATTGCTCTACGTGGGTCAACGTGAATTGGCTGCAGCGGCACCCCATGACAAGAATATCAACATAATTGGCGCCGATGATGCCACCACCTGTATTATAGTTGTCGTTAGGCACTCGGGTAAGTTGTGGGGATACATAAATTGGTTTCAGTTGGCTCATTAGAATAAAAACAATTGCAGGCTCCGGTGCTGTGGCTTTGGCTCATTTCGATGGCAGTGGAGTGGATGAGGCTGTATGCACAATGGTCTCGCGGGTTCAAGAGCTGGCCTTGGGTTATCCAGAAGGACGCATCGAGTTGCAGTTGATTGGTGGCTATCGGGATTCACAGGGCTATGGCGAGGATGTATTTTTTGGCATTATGCGTAAGTATGCGATAGGATAAACAGGCGGTTTCGAAGGATCGCAGGTTAATCTATTTAAATGGGATAAAGAGAAGGGAAAATAGAGAGAAATGATGTAAAATTGAGTCATTCGATGAAAAATTTTTCTTCAAAATACTTTTTTAAGGTTTTTATGATCCAGAAGGTCTTTTTTTTGTTGACACACCCATTTAGTATCCAAAAAGGTACTTTACGGCCCGATTTTAAGAATACGGGTTTTTATAAGATAGGTATTTCTCATAGTTATAGACTGATTTGGGTCATATAGTCGTATATTGGTCTTTAGAAAGGAATTTTGGGATAGTACAGCCTTTTAAAGGTGCTTTAGGACCCAACTTTATAAAAAGTCGGAAAAAAAAAAAAAAAAAAACCACCTACTCAATTTCATAAAGCCAATTTAATTAATCTGGGTAAATTTTTGCAGAAATTTAGACTATATAACTTTAGAAAAAATCTACAGGGTTCTTTAGACCCTTCACGATAAAAGCCGGGTCCATTTTCCATTAGAGTAGGTCGATTAAATTAAATTTTTTTTTTATTATATATTTATATTATTAATTTGTCGGAGTTATAAACACGATAAATTAGGTCATATAGTGGTATAATTATTCTTCTTAATAGATGTCGTAAAATAACTAAACTCTCTTAAAGGAATTTCAGGTTCCAACTTTAGGAAAAGTCGGTTTGACGCAATTGTTAAGACAGGTCCTAAAGGCCCTCTTAAATCAAACTTTTAACTGGATATTTGAGGAAGTTTAAACAGGTTTTGGTCCTATAGCCGCATTGGTTTGTGTTTCCAAAGATTTCATAAGCTTAACTCGAAGCTAAACTTTATAAGCACAGTCGCCATTTGTGAAAAATGCGAAGATTGTCGGACTTAACTCCTTTATACTTTTTCCTATGGGACTACTTTAAGTTATATTCAAAAAGATTGGCTCTTGGGCTAGGATTTCCGTAGACCTTATCAAATTATTTACCCTAAAAATACTTTTTGTTCGGATCTTTGAAAGATCTTTCCCAGGCGATTTTAAGCGAATTTCCGGAAAATTTCTTTAATTTGTCCTTATGTTCATAGACTCCAATCCGGGCGCCTTTATAATGTAGCCTTATGATCCCGCAATAAATACTAAGCCCGCTGGATTACTTTGTCCGACTTTGTCCGCGTCCAAGCTTTTAAGAAATTGTGATGTTTTCCGTCCATCACCTCCTAAAGGACCCAACGAAATATTCTAAGCGTTCGAAAATCCGAAATTATATGTAAGTCCCTGCCAGTCAAGTGGATGCTGAACACATAACTCTCGCGCATTTCGCAGCTGTGCACCCTTCAATTATAATTCAATTCAAATTGCCTTTCCCGTTTTTTCCCCACTCGTTCACCACTCTTTCTCCAGCCTCCTTTCCATCTTCCACCGCTCTCCACTGTTTCCCCTCCCCCCTCATTCTATCTGTCTCAAAAAACAGAGAGATGCATGGCATATTTATGTAAGTGTGAGTCAATCCCTCTCATGCTCACTCTCTTTCGCGCTCTTAGCAAAACTAAACTGGCTACATATTATAAAGATTGGCTTTGGCCCCGTTGGAGGAGCTGTATAGCTAATTTTACATTTACATATCGCTCACTTACTTCAATACTGGCATAACTCAAAACAATCCATTTTGAGAAAATGCGTTTAAAGTTCTCAATGGGTTTATTCAGAAAAAATGATTCTTTTAGTTTTTGAGTTAATCTAGTAAAATATTATAAATTTAAATTGCTCCTTAACTAAACTTAAAAATATGATGTTTTAACTAAAAGCCGAAGGTAGTATGCGTAATATCGGCTGCAGGACAACTGAGATATGACGCTTTTGCAATAACATGAAAATGAACCTGTAAAATTATATTTCGACATATTTTAATCTCACGTGAAATGTATTAGAGATATCAATATGAAATTGTTGCAAAAATAGTACACAACACAGCGAGCATTTCTGCATCATTAAGTCAAAATCGTATTTTTGAGTTATGCCAGTATTGAAATAAGTGAGTATGTACATTTTTTGGCTAGCTTTATGAAATTCCAACTTTTATTTTGTTTGTAAATACGGTCAAAATATTTTTAAATATTTAATTTAATTGGATGAGGGCTATTCGCTATTTTTATACACTTGAAAAGTGTATTATAATTTTGCCCAGAAGTGTGCAACGCATAGAAGGAATCATCTCCGACCACATAAAGTATATATTCTGATCAGCATGACGAGGTAGTACGATTAAGCTTTGTCCGTCCGTCTGTCTGTCTCTACGCGAACTAGTCCCTCAGTTTTGGAGTCTATCGAGCTGAAACTTTGTAAAATCTGTAGTTAAGAGTTTATGATTGAAATGATTGATTTTGGTATTCAACTCGAAGAAAACCGTTTTTAGCACGGTCGACATTTGTGGAAAATGCGAAGATTATCGGATTTAACTCCTGTATTGTTCATCCTATGGGATTACTTTAAGTTCTGCTTCGAAACGATTGGCTCTGGGTTTTCCGTAGACCTCTTCAACTTATTTCGCATTAACCAAAAAATACTATTTGTTTGGGTCTTTGAAAGGAAAATATTGAAAAAAGGCGATTTCGAGCGAATATCCGAGAATTTCTTTAAATTGTCCGTATAATCATTGACTCCAAGCCGAGCGCCTTTATAATGTAGCCTTACGATCCTGCAATAAAAACTAAGCCCGCTGGATCAGTTTTTTTATAAACCAACTAGCTGAATCCGCCGCGACTTTGTTCGCGTCCAAGATTTTAAGAAATTGTGTTGTTTTCCGTCCATTCCGTCCTAAAAGACAGAACAAAATTTTCTAGGCGCTCGAATATTCCGGAATTATATTTTAGACCTTGTCAGTCAAGTGGATGCTGAAAACATACCTCTCTCGCACGACCACATTGTGAATTTCAGCTCTAGCAATCGTACAATTATGAAGAATGTGCGTTTCAGAGCAGCATCAGCACTCTTCATTTATAATTCACTTTAAATTGGCTTTCCCGTTTTTTCCCCACCCGCTCACCACTCTTTTCGCACCCTCCCCTCCCCGCTCATTCTAACACATGTCGCTCATATCTCTCAATCCCTCTCATGCTCACTCTCTTTCGCGCTCTTAGCAAAACAGCTTAGTCCACTCCATTTTCTAAAGGCTACAGCCGTTTGTGCCCCTCATTTTTTTCTTTTACGTTTTTACCTATTTCGCGGTGAAATTTTCCAAATTTTCTTTCTTAGTGCGCGCGCCTGCATAACTAAAAATATGCCCCATATTAGATCTGTAGGATAAGCAGTTTTGGCTGTGGGTTGATAATATGTCAGTCTGTCAGTCGGTCGGCCCTTCAGATTTATAAGTATAGATTAGCATCCAATTCACTTCCGCAAATGTTTTGCGATTTAGAGAACATCAAAAGTAAAAAGAAATTCAAACTCTACATTAGGATCGTGGTCGAGTCTCATGTTCAAGTTTGAACCTTCTCTATCACAAAATTACTGCGATTTCAAACCGTTTTTTAAATTTTATTTTAGTTTTTGAAATCAACATAGGTCGAACAGAGATCACTTACCTTCTCCCTTCTCTCCCCCTCTCCATAGAATCATTCCACAAGCATCACCTCGAAATTGATTTAACTCAGGCCTGCGTGGGTGAGCTAAATACCATGCTGCGTGGTGAAATCAATTGCCCCATTATCTATGGCGTGGGAGTCAACATCAAGACTGGTGAAATCTTTCCGGCTACATTTCCGGACCGAGGACCCGATCGGGAATTGCGTGATGCGCGCATTTTTATGGGCGCCCAATCGGTGAGTATTTACCCCTGACTTTTGCCTTTCAAAAATTCTCCTAACCCATCCATCACTTTTTTTTGTTTTCGTTTAGGTTTTGGATGTATACGATTCCACGCTGGGCATGCTGCGCATTGGTCCCTTCAACTATGATCCCTTGCGTGGAGCCGACTTGTGGCTGTCACAGACAGATGAGTTTCTGCTACAGCATTTGTCCTCCAGTCCCGATGTAGAGCCACCGCACTTTGCGCCTCAGGTGAGTGGACCATTTCTCCCCCCTGTGGATTTCGCACCAAGCTAATTGCCTTCTTTCCTTTTGCAGACGCGTGCCACCATCCGATTCATACAGGAGAACCAGTTTCCCGCTGTCACCGTCTTCAGGGACAATCGGCCACGCTATTTTAGGCGCGACGAGACAACGGGTTGCTGGGTTTTGGTTAGATATTAAAGCTTAATTTAGTACATTTTATTAGTTGTTACACGCTCTCAAATTAGTTGAAATGTCCTGGCGTTTTAAGTGTTGTGGTGCATGTGTTAATTGTCTCCCCCCTCCCCTCCCCCTTTCCCCCTTTTATATAATTATTTATAACTCTAATTAGCAATTGCATGGGCAATTTGTATCTCAAATAAATGTCTCTCTTTTCAATTAGATGCAAGATTGATTGAACCAGTTTTGGAACGCGCCTTATAAAAACGGATCTGAGAAATATAAAAAGCAAACACATAATTAGGCACATATGTGACTCTTAAACAAATTTTAGCAAAATATATATATAAATATATATATATATATATGTATGTGTATACCCAAAAAACAACACTTGTGTAAACCCAATTTCAGAATGCAATCATTTTAGTTGTAAAACTGTAACTAAGTGTAAAACTGTAATCGAAACTGTAAGAAATTCAAATGGCTTGGCTATTCGTAAACAAAATACTAAATATAATACAAATTAAATGGAAAAGATGGAAGTTTTTCAATGGGGAAATGGGTTTATAGGGTGGATTGTAATTTGAAAATGAGTTTAAGGTTTGTTTGGATGTTCTGATCTTAAAAAAAAGTACTTTTCGGAAGAATTTACGTTGGTAATCCTTGATGAGGCAAGAAAAGCGGTATCGTCAGCATACGTGGCAAAGGTGCGATGGGCTACTGGATATGGCGGTTCCGAGGTAAAAAAGGGCGAACACTTCCTGAGGAGGACCCCCGCAAAATGGGACGGATGCTAGATCGCTCGCCTCTCAGCTCAACCGTAAATCGGCGCCCAAGGAGAAACGAGCAGATCAATTAGATATTGTTCTGACGGGAGGAGAGGAGTCTTAAGCTTAAAAAATACCGCAGACCCTCGTGCCAAACGCGTTAACACTAACGGAACAAAACCCCCACTTGGGAAGGGCCTTGATGTCTGCCGCGAGATGGGTCTGTGGGAGAGTGTGGGCCAGTTTCGGTTAAGAGACCGGCTTGAGTGGTGGCGACATCCTCAGCGGAAGCTAGGCTGAAGAGGGTGAATCGTCCCTCTAAGTTGTTGGCGAACTCCTCGCCTATCTCCAAATCAGACCTAGCCCATGACCCGTCTTCCCTTCGGATAACGAACATGTCTCTTCACATGTTGTGTGCATTTCCAAAGGGAGAACCTCGGTCCTGCGATGGATCAATGTTGCGAAGTTTTAGCTTTCTGAGAGAATCTGCTGTTCTAATGGATGGCGAAAGGGCCACCCATCTGCGACGAAGCGCTCTCTTGCGTCTCACCATAGCGATTACCTCAGGTTTTAAAAGTGCCTGAGGAGGGCTACGGTGGCTGCAGGAGGGTCTACCACACATAGCTTGATCAGCGGCTGTGCGGATATTCTGCAGAAATAGTTCAGCTGCGTCGTCGATGTCCGCAGGTGACTTTAGCTCCATATCGAGGTTCACCGTCTGCTCCAGTTTACTCTGGAATCGAGAGATGTTGGCATATCTGGGTAATAGTCTCGGCTTGACACTGATGGTATAAGCTGCCGCTCGAAATTCTATTACCAGCGGTATATGGTCAGAAGAAAGTTCAAGCAATCCGTTGATAGCCAAGTTATTTGAGCGGATTCCAGAATAGACAGCGAAATCTAAGGCTGATGGGGAAAAATTGTGGTTAGAGGGGAAAGACGTGGGACTTCCTGTTAACAGAACTTGAAGGTGTGAAGAGGCTAGGCAGTCATAGAGCGCTGTGTCTCTGGCGGTTGCGATTCTGCCACCCCAGTGGTGGTGATGCGCGTTCCAGTCCCCAGCAATCAAGAACCTGGGACCAAGCTCTTCGAAGATTCCAGCAAAGTCTTCGGCTGACCACTGTTGATTTGGCGGACTGTAGATAGCCGCAATAACTACTCCGCCAAGGTCACTGGCCACTTTAACTGCAACGCACATAACAGAAGCCGTTATAATCGAGCTATGTAGGTGATATTTGAGATATGTTTTGATGAGTACTGCTGCACCACCTCGCATTCGGTCCGCAGGGTGGTTAGCAGAGTGAAGATCGTACCATGGTATTCGAAAGAACGATCGCGAACAGAAATGTGTTTCGCACAACAGCAGAATGTCTATCTGGTGCCTCTGGATGAACAGCTCTATCTCAAGAGCTTTGGAAAAAGCCCCGTTGGCATTCCAGGAGCCAATGCGCAACCCTATATTAGTCATTGCGTCTACCCTGCGGTAAAAAGCTAGCTAGCTGAGGGTTAGAAGCAAATTGGGGAGCGATTTGAAGAAGAAGACTGACCAGCGTATTCATGAGTGCAGAGACGTGATCGACTTTAGAAGATAAAGCACTAATCTGAGCTTGCTGCTGCTGGAGAATCTGCATATGTGCTTGGTCTGAGGTGGAAAAGTTGGAGTTTGGTTGTGGATAAAACTGATGGGGTTGCTGTTGTTGTTGTTGTAACGGTTGTGGAAGAGAGTAATGTACGCATTTGTTAGGGGATAGAAAGAAAGTTCAGAAAAGAGGTTTGAGAAGAGAGAGGGAATTAGTGTAGTGGGTTATTGGTGGTTGTTGGGGGTGGGCTACCCAAGTCAAAACCAATGAAGGCTGCTGCGTCTCTGGGGTGGGTCCAGAGGTGTAGTGGTGTGAGTGTTGTTGGGTCGGCTGGGCAATTAGCTGGATTTTTCGGGTGAAAGTGTCAGGTTTCGACTAGCCAGGAATGCAGAGACTGTAGGGAGGTAGGAGTTGAGACTCTCAACTACCTTGTTGTAGTCCCTATCCGATCCGAGGATGGTGCAGTCATCTGCATAGCTGACTAGCTTGAGTTCCGGTGGCGGTGGTGGCATGCCAGCTACATAGAAGTTGAAGAGGAGTGGGGGAGTACTCCACCTTGGGGGACTCCCTGCTTCAGCTTTCTGTATTTGGACTTCTTGTCCCAGAACTCCACAAAGGCTTGTCGGCCTGTCGTATAGTTAGCTGACCAGCGCTTAAGGGTGTTCGGTAGCGCTGTTCCTTCGATGTCTTTGAGGAGGATGGAATGGCTCACAGTATCGAAGACTTTTGACAGGTCGAGTGCGACGAGTACAGTGCGCTTGTGCGGGCTGGAGGAGTAGAGCCCTTCTGCGATGGTGGTGGCGATTACGCAGAGCGCTGTACTCGTGCTGCGGCCTTTCCTGAAGCCATGTTGGTGTCTCGCTAGTGGGAGGTGTTCTTGCAAGGTGGGTAGTATGAGGGCTTCAAGTATCTTGATCGCTGGTGCAAGCAGGGTACTGGGCCTGCAGGAGGTACCAAGTTCAGCTGGTTTTCCCGGTTTGGGAACTGTGTAGGATTTTGCCTGTTTTCCATATGTCCGGTATAATCAGGCTGGACATGCATAGGTTGAAGAGCTTTGTGAGGTATTCCACTCCGTTTTTGCCGAGCTTCTCGAGGGAGTCTACGGATCCGGCGGAGGACGGCTCTGTGGGGTTTGCTCACGTCCTTTGGATGCTCCACAAACTGCCTGTTAAATCCTGAGGCGCAGCTCGCCGGGGTGATTTTGGGCACGCCATTGAAGGCAATGGCAGGGGGAGATATGAGGCTCCTAATTGTCTTCCAGAGCTTGGCGGTGCCCATTTCGCACTCTTCTAGGTGAGCTAGCCATTTTTTTCTCCGATGCTCGTCTACCATTTTTGCGATGTCTCGATTTGCACTATGTCGACATTCTCCTCTGAGTTGGTAAGGAGGTTGGAGCTGATTATGGAGACGCTGCTGCAGTTAGCGGTGATTCAGGTGGGTTGGTCCAGATTTATGCTGTCGAAGTTGGAGTCTTACACCTGTTCGGCTATGCTGATCCCCTAGGATCGTTACGGAGTAGGGAGAACCAGCTCTCATGATGCGCATTTAGTTCACGAATGAGGATGCGGTTTTCACCAGCGAGCAGGTGGGCAAGGTTTACTTGATAGCCTGAGTGGCATGCTGCGACGGGGGGAACATATACATTTCCCCCAGTGAAATTCCTTGTACTTCCATGTGACTGGTGGATGACAAAGGCCAGTCCACCTCATGCATTACGCTGTCTGTCCTGTCTGATATTATATTCCCCGGATGTGATTATACGTGCCCTGGGTGTGAGCTTCGTCTTCTGGACCGCTGGTATCCGTATGTTCTTGCGGGACATATAATCAGTGAGCTCAACGATCTTGGCTCTAAGTCAGAGATGGGCATGCACACATATCGTCACACTTTTCACACGCATACAAGCACAATTTGCGTGCACAACATTCGTGTTCTATAAATAACTTTCAATGCTTATAGCGCGCGCGTGATTTTGTGCAACGCACGTGTGCATAGGAACGTCGTGACGCACCCATCTCTGCTCTAAGTCCGTTACAATTTCACTGTAGTACCTAGATCCCTGCATCGGGGTTGCTGTTGCTACTGCTGGTGAGATTGGTTTTGGCGCTGAGGTGTGGTATGTTTTGTGGTTGATGTTGGTGGTGCTGTGGGGGATGTTTTTGGTGTTGCTGCTGATGAGCGGTGCCAAATCCTTGTACACAAGGCAATTATCATGCCTTCCTGGACCTGGGGGATCCCTCTGTGGGGCAAAAGGTAATCCTTGAGTTCAGTCTTCAATCTATCAGACGAGGTAACTTTAATATTTGGAAGGGATTTTTGTCTTTTTTTTTAACATGTTTTCATTTTTGCTTTCCATTTCGGATGGAATTAGGGAAAAGTAGAAAGCCATTTTGTCAAAATAAACATGTTTTGGATTTAAGAGGCTTTTGTCTTTAAGGTGGTGGGCGTTGCCCTTAGTTGAATAATTTTAATAAACTTTTCTCCCTATTCAAAAATTCAAATTTCCCCCCGATACCTAAAACTGTTAAGTTAACATTTTTGGTATTTTTCCATAGCAGGGTCACATTGCCCCTAGTTTTGGCATTTTTTTGCCCCTTTTGACTACCCTTGGCCTGACAACTCTAGTCGTGTCGTCGTTGTCTTGTGAACTTGTTGGGTGGACAGTGATATTTTTCGATTTAACTCTTTTTCGCGTTGATTAATTGCTTTTTTCTAATCATTTAATACTACAAAAATACACACACTTTGAGCATAGTAGGCGCTTGCCGAGCAGGCCCTACTCGAACGAGCACTAAAAAGAAATTTTTGAGACTGACAAAAAAAAAAATTGCTGCACAGCAGAGACTCACACGACGTGTTGCTGCCTGTGTGCATAGCGATTTCTAATCATTAAATCGAATCACTTTCTTCCACCAAAGAAACGCAGCCCCCAGAACAGCCCAATAAGTGTGCCAAATAAAAGAAAACCCTAGAACGCCGTCCAAGAAGATAGAGGAGAACCATTTGGCCGGCTGGCGGGGTAAAGGGGGCGGCTGGCTTAAAAGGGCAAAGCGTTTTTTTCACAGTTTTGCTTTTGGACAACGACGACAAACTAGACGTAAGTAATTTGGGGGGAAATTTGTTAATTGCCTAAGCTAAGTCGGACACACAGACACATACATACATACATACATATGCAGATGTTCAGTTATGTTGTAGGGTTGTCAACGTGTGATTAAATCAGTGGATTTAACGGTAATCTGCTTATGTATCACTTAAGTATATACAGCTGTCATTCCATTGGAATTTTTTCTTTTTCATGTGTGAC
This sequence comes from Lordiphosa stackelbergi, assembly GCA_018904235.1. Taxonomy (NCBI): domain Eukaryota; kingdom Metazoa; phylum Arthropoda; class Insecta; order Diptera; family Drosophilidae; genus Lordiphosa; species Lordiphosa stackelbergi. The sequence goes on along the minus strand of JAEIFU010001132.1, from coordinate 33,370 downwards.
TCGCATATTTTAACACACATTTTGCATTCCTTCTTCCAGCGAAACAATTATGAACGGACAGTCACCGATTGTGGCTGGAACTGGAGCTGGCTCCTCCAGCCTTGATTTATATATAACTCATCTCGATTTTGTGGGCCCTTATCTCAAGGTCTATGGCCAAGCCAATCGGGATGCTGCTTTTTTGGTTAGCAAACGGATAGAGCAATTGGTGCCCACATGTTTTGCCATAGATCCCTCCTGGTCCATGGAACGCCAACAGGCTTTACTCACCCCGGGCACATTTTGTGTGTATAAAAACAAAAAAGGACCTGCTCCCGGCGATGTGGAGTATATGAGAATCCGTGTAATCAGCGCAGAGCAAACCCTTCATAATAATATGAGGGTGGAGATTGAAATGCTGGACTATGGCTACAAAAGAAATGCGAACAGTCATGATGTGAGCAAGTATAATCTTTATCCTAGAGTCTTGATTTAATCCTTTATCTCTCCCTCTCTCTTTGACATTGCAGTTATTGTTCTTAAAGCAGCCAAAGCTGTTACAGAACACTCCACTCCTGTGCTCACAATATATACTCATTGGCATTGTTAACGAATGGGAGAAACCCCAGGACATGCAGATTGTTGGCAAATTGATTCTCAATCAAATGGTTCACCTTACCATTGATCCCACATCGATTTGTGGTCAAAAATTTGCCACCATACGTTGGAAAGATTTCGATTTGACCGAATATTTGCTAGAACAAGAACAAATTGGTTGTCCCGTGTCCCGGCAATTAACATTTGATCATTGTAAAAATATGTGGAAAGATGTGGGTGAACCCGTATCACCACAAATGGAATACAACAATAATAGTGTTCACAGTACGAACAGTTCACCAAAGACGCCAACAGATTTGGCCAGGGAACAATTGGCGGCCAAACGTTCGTTAGCCGCACGCTTGGAACAGCAGCGTACAGTGCCTACAACACCACTCAGACAGCTGAATGTGAATGCCATGGATTATACACCCAAACAGCAGCCAGTTTCGCACATCAACAGTGTGGTAAGAATAACTTGAAAGACTCTTAGAACTAACACAGAGATGAGGAAAGGGCAAGGGGGGAAGGTAAATGTGGTGCTATGATTTTACACCTGTTTTGCATACAGATAGCATACATTTGGTATGTCAAGAAAGTGTTTTGACACAGGAAAAAATGGAAATTTTTTGACTTATTCGGCAAAAAAGGGGCTTTAACACGGTAGAGTCCTCAGAAATTCACCATGCGAGAGGGGGGACCAGTTGATTTGACACGACACAACGTTATGGAAGTCATTGCTCACAAAGGCCCACCGCATACAGACAGCGGAGCGGAGAGTAGCAAATCAGCTTTGGAAAATCAAACGTACAGAGAACATAGCGAGCCCGTAAGCTCCGTTAGCTCTGCTCAGCTCCGCGGTCTGTGTGCGGGGGGGACCTAAGTGCTTAAAAAGTGACGGGAGAGATAGCATAAAAACAAACGGAGAGACGGATGAACAGACGGACTCAGCTCGTAATGCTGATCAAGAATATATATACCTTATGTGGTCGATTCTAAACCACGATTCTAGACAAGTTTGTCACGCTGAACCCGAATTTGGTTCTATAAACTCCATATCTCTAATTCTTCTTCTTTATTGTCCCGATGCTTGCATACAACCCCTTGACGGTCTCGGCCTCTGTAATTAATGCCCTCCAGTCGCTTCTGCTCCGTGCGAGCTGGCACCAGTTGTTCACACCACACTTGGAATTGTCTTCCCGCACCTTGTCGTCCCATCTTAGTGGTGGTCGTCCCCTCTTGCCGCTTCCCTAATCAGCCGTCTTCGCTTTGTGTGTCTTTTTTGCTGGAGCTTCCTATCCAGCGCAGCCGCTGTTGCTTTGAACGCTTGACCTGACAGGTAACCCCATAGAGCTCATACATTTCGGAATTCTTTCGAATGCGAAAATCATCGCCTATTTTTAAAGGTCCATAAATCCTACGAAGAATTTTTCGCTCGAACACGCCAATCGCCGCCTCATCAGCTGCTGTCATTTTACATGCTTCTACGCCCTATTGCAGAACTAGGATGATAAGCGACTTGGTGTCTGCTCTTGAACTCCTTACTGAGCCCGTAGTAGCATCGCTTTGCAAGAGTGATTCTTTGTCGGATTTTCAGGCTGATGTTGTTGTTGTTGTTGTAACGGCTGGGAAGTTTGGTACGTACGCGTAAAGAAGAAGGAAAAACGAGAAAAGGTTCGTCTGTACCGAAGTTTTGATACACTTGAAATAGCTTGTCTTAACGAACAGCTAAAAACATTACATATCAGTCCGTGTTTGAGAGCAGTTATATTGAGAGCAAAACAGTTTTTCTCACTAAAATCCATTTTCCGACCGAACATTTGTATGGCAGCTACAAGAAGTAGTTATCCGGTCCGGTCGGTTCCGACATATTAGCGCGTGCAGTAAAAGAAGACTCTGTGCAAAGTTTCAGCTCGATACGAAAGAAGACGGACGACGGACGGGCGGACGGACAAAGCTTAATCGACTCAGCTCGTCATGCTGATCGAATATATATACTTTATGTGGTCGGAGATGATTCCTTCTATGCGTTGCAAACTTCTGGGCAAAATTATAATATACTTTTCAAGTGTATAAAAAGAGAAAGGAAAGAGTAAAATATTAGTTTGATATAGAAATATACTGGACGGGACCATAAGTCAAGGGGCGTGAGATCAGTTTGGTTCAGGGGCACTCGAAGAGGAGTTTGGTGTCGTGGGGGCTTTGACCACATTTGGGACATTCGTCAGCAATCTCTGGGTTTATGCGGGCAAGATAGTTGTTGAGGTGCCTGCTTTTCCCGGATCTGAGTTGCGCAAGTGTCGCTCTGGTGCGTCGAGGAAGGTTCTTCTGGGAGGCTCTTCTGGGAGTTCTGTCCCTAGGTCGTATCGGACTGCTTTGCGTCTCCTTGACATGCCTTCCGTGGTGTAGTCGTGGTTTGGATGAGACTCGCAGTGGCAACCGATGAGGAACTGTTGAGTGAGGAGTCGGTTGTGGTTGCGGACTGGGAGGGTCTCTGTCTCTTGGTGGAGATGGTCGGGGTGGTTCATTTTGTGACAGCCCGTAGCTAATCGCAGCGCAGCGTTTTGCGTAAGCTGGAGATTTCGCCATTGGGTGTCACTTATTGACGGGGACCATATCAGAGCAGCATAGTTGAGCATGGATCTTCCTATGGCTTTGTAAGTGGTCGAGATCGTCTCCTTTTCTTTCCCCCATGTACTGCCAGCAATCGTCAAGGAGAAATTGGAACTTTTAAAGCCTTCTCGAGGCCATCAAACCTCAATATATCTGATTTTGGATTTTGATACATTTTCTATAAAATATAGAAATTTTTTGAGCCATGTTGTGCAAAGATCGTCAATTGTTGAAAATCGTATGGAGAAAAGTCCGGTCTACTTTATTCAGCTTCATCAGCGTAGGTTACGAGCTTGGCCTCGGGAGGGGGTAGGGGGACCCCTGTTATATAGGTGTTGAACAGCAGGGGAGAGAGGACACCGCCTTGTGGGACCCCTTGCTTGATGATGCGAGTCTTGGATAGATCGCCACGGAACTCCACTTTGGCTTGCCTGCCAGAGAGGTAGTTTGCTAACCACCTCTTGATGTGGTTTGGTAGGCTGCTGTGGAGTAGGTCATGTAACAAGGTGGAATGGCTAACCATGTCAAAGGCCTTTGACAGGTCTAGGACTACGAGGATAGACCTGTCGTGGGGTAGTATGCTGTTTATAACTTCAGCGATGGTGGTGGTGAGCTCGCATAAGGCCGAAGTGGTGCTGTGGCCAGCTCTGAAGCCATGTTGGTGCTTGGCAGGGCGGAGATGCTCTTTTAGAGTCGGTAGCAGGAGGGCCTCTAGTATTTTGGCAATCGGGGATAGGAGGGTGATTGGGCTATATGAAGCACCTTGCTCCGCTGGCTTCTCGGCTTCCAGGCTGATGTTGTTGGCGCTGATGATTATCATCGTTCCGAGGTAGACAAAGTCCTCTACAAATTTAAAGTTGTACTCTCCCATTGTATTAGATTGTCCAAGACGCGTAGGCTTTTGTTTCGCAGATACTAGGTACTTCGTCTTGACCTCGTTTACCGCTAAATCCATTAGTTCAGAATGCCTCTCAAAACGCCCAGCTAACCGCCCGTTCGTTGTTGCCCATAATCTCAATTTCATCGCTATATGCGAGTAGCATTAGATCTTTGGAAGAAGTAATACAGTATATATTCCATCAGCAGATTAAAGAAGTCTAACGATAAGTCATCGCCCTGCCTTAAATCTCTTTTAGTATAAAATGGTTCGGAAAGGTTCTTTCCCATTTTGACGGAGCTTTGCGTGTTTCTCAACGTCATCATGCAAAGTCGAACGTTCTTTGCTCTAGTATACCAAAAGTGGACAGGGCTTCAAAGAACATTGACCTTATCGGTGTGCCATATCTCTAAGGGATTAGCTTAAAATTTGAAATTAAAGTGTAGAAAATAGCTTGTTTTAACCCTTTTATACATAAACATACAAGGAATTGACTTCGTTCGTCCTTTTCCACACGAATTTGAAGACTAGATTATTAATCCTGGAATTAAGGCATATACGAGCAGATTAATCGTAGTTTTTGACTAATAAAAACCAGTTTGCCCTTCTATATAAAGCAAATTAAATGAAAATTTGGCCACCTTTTGCATTTCAGAAACTTCTCATATGAGAAAAGAAGTCTGCAGTTACATCCAAAGATGATATGGTTGAAAAAATAATGTATTTAAATCAGCGATGGCCTTTGGTTCCTCCCAGGGTGCGAAAAAATTTCGCTATTCACACGTACACGACCCGAACGCTTGCCGAAGCCCAGACCAAAAGAGCAGAAAGCAGTCGAAGCAAATTCTCCGAGCTTTATTTTCGCACACCCATACACTCTCACTTTTTGGGGTCGCTCTCGCTGGCCATCGCTGTTCTAAATGATAACTAATCCTCCGTGAATCTGTAGGTCGGACGGATGACGCCTTTTAAGCCGTCTCCGTGTCTTTTCTGTCTCCAACTCATTTTCGAGAAGATTTGTGGGAACCTGCAATCGCGATCTCCATCTCTGTATCTGCTGGTGTGTCAATTGATATGGGAGGAAGGTGGTAGAGTGCCAAGGTCTCCCGAGATTAGGGAGACTCACGTTCACGCTCATTTAGCTATTCTTTCTTGTTGCAAAAGAGCGTTCTTCTATACACAGTAGATAAGAATGTGCCGGACTCTGCTCTAGATAGTGGATATAGCAGGAAGCAACGAGCCTTATGCGAAAGGTATTGTTCTGCATCGTCTCATCAGCTTGAATAAAGATGTCACTGGTCACCTGACCATAGGCAGGTATAGGTATATCAGGTCCAGTTCAGGCGGAAGCCAGTCAGTAAGGCTGTGCCATCAGTATAAGTGGCATTTCCGCTTAAATGCGGCAGATATTTGTGCGGTTGTCCCTCAGCTCGACCATTAAGCAGCAACATCCTAGAAAGGGCCAGAGCATATAGAATTTCCTTGTTGGGAAAATTTGGAAAAATAAATTTTTTTTGTTAAATGGGCTCAATTGTTGACTTGAGATGTATTATAGAACCACTGTAGCCTTGAACTGTTTGAAGCCTCTAAAAATTTGAGCTGACTAATTTGAAGCAAAACAATTTTTGACTTGATTTACCTAAAAACAATTTTTAAAACATGAATCAAAGGGCACTTTGACTTCATTCATGAAGGTTTTTAGTATTTGGTACATTGTTTGCCAGAAACACGAGAGAAAAAGAGAGAATTGTTGTTTTTGCAGTTCTAAAAGCGCCAACAACAAAACCTTAACTCGGAAAGAAAGAGAACAGAGCGCTCATATGAATTTATAGTTGCCTTATGTAGGCTTATGGGGCGCGTGGTCCGTATACGCTTCAGCTATTCCTTTGCTTGGCTTGACGAATGGGCTTGGGCACCCCTGATTTAGAGAAAGCTCCGTTTTGGCAAAATAAATGAAAAATTTGAATTTCTTTTCTGTCTGAAAACACTTTCTTGACTTACTGTGTGTATGATCGAAGGTCCGTTCACTTGTAAGGCCTTTACCCATCTTTGTTAGCTCTAAGGTCCTTTGTCTTTGTCAACTTTTTATAATTTTTTTGTCCATTTTAGCCAAATATGGTGTTGCCCCCTTTGGCTAGACCCATACCACCACATCCACCAGAGGTGATGGCTAGCATTCGTGCCAATTTGAAGGCGCCGCCGCAGCAGGAAACCAATAACACTGCTTTACCCTATGTGGCCAAAACTAATCCCAGATCTGTGTATAATCTCTACAATGTGCGCATGAATAAGCCCGTACAGAATCAGCCATTTGGAACTGCTACTCAGCCAGCCATGCCAGGCTTTGCCCCTGCCCGCTTTACGCCCCCGCCCACTCAGGCTCAGATTCAGGTTCAGACTGTGATCCAACAGCAGCAGCAGCAACGCATCATTCCAGCCTTTAGAACCACCAGCCTTACCGTGGGCCTTACCTATGATGTCTATGTGAGCTTTGTTGAGAATGGTCCGCATTTGTTTTGGGTTCAATTGAAAAGTTCCACCAATGAGCTGGACAAAATGATGGGCCAGATTGAAAAGATGCGTTTGCAGCCGCTTGGACAGAGCCCGGAAGTGGGTACCGCTTGTGTGGCCCGCTTTTCAGAGGATGGCAATTGTTATCGAGCCTTGGTTAGTGCCATTTATGGCCAGCGCTTTCGTGTGGTCTATGTGGACTATGGCAATTCGGAGCTGGTGGCCTCCAATGATTTGTTTCAAATACCCCAGGAGTTGTTGGGTATCAAGCCTTTTGCCTTTCGATTTGCTTTGGCTGGAACCAAAGTCCTAGAGCCCATTGATGAGAGCATGAAGCGCATATTCAAGAGTTCGGCTTTGTATATGAATTTCCAGCTGACTGTACAGGCACCAGAGAGTGTGGGCTCCATGCAGACCTGCCATTTGAATGTAAGTAAGATGGGAACTTTAAAGGAAATAGCTTAACTCTTTCCCTTCCCCCTTTTTTAGGACTCCCAAGTCAACATGCTGGAGGTGCTCAAGAAGTTGAAGAACTCCCGCCAGACCTATGCCCAGGCGGAGCAACTGCAAAATGATGATGCCGTGGAAATACGTTTTATAGACTCACCCAGCAACTTTTATGTACAAAAGGTGGATCATATCAAGCAATTTGAGCAACTGATGGATGAAATGTTTGTTTACTACAATGTACATCAAGTGGTACCCGATCAGCTGATCTTGGGTGCTCCCTGCATTGTGAAATGCGACCAGGAATGGTATAGGGCTGAGGTACTACGTGTGGATGAGCCTGCCATTATAGTACGCCATGTGGACTTTGGCTACGAGCAGAAGGTGAAACGTCATCTCATTAGCAACATTGCTGAGAAGCATCTGCAAATGCCACGCCAGGCCATTAAATGTTGCCTCAAGGGTTTCGAGAATAGCGAGTTGGGTCAGGACAAGATTACCGATCAGTTTGAAATGCTGGCAGAGGATTCAAATATCAAGCGTCGCACATTCACTGTGCGCGTCTTTCGCATCGAACCCGATGGCCTGAATGTGGTCAATCTGTTGGCCAAGAATTTGAATGTAATGAAAAAGCTGTACAAACTGTCCATGCCATTCGAGCAGTATCTGTCTCTAGAGAAGGGTCAGTTCAATGCCACGCGAGCCGAGTCTGATTTAGATAAGGGTCAAATTTTAAACTCCACCACTGTGGAGAGCGAGGATCGCATGCAACTGCAGAAGCAGGTGCAGAATCAGCAGCAGATTCAGCAGCAACAGCAACAGCGGGCCAAGATTACCCACGACAACAACTGGGACAAGCGCAGTTCAGCCTCTGCCAGCTCCAAAGATACCAAAGAGAAGCGTTCATTGCCGCAGCCAAAGTTAGAACAGCGCAATCTGGACTCTAGCTTTGAGAGTTCCAGCATTAGCAGCTTTACCAGCAACCTCAGTTCACCCCGTAAAGCCAAGCGTCAGAATGGCCATCAACATCAGGAGGCTAACAAAAATACGTAAGTAAATTAGTCCTCTACAATAATTCCATCTTTCACCCTCTCCCTCTTTCTATCAGACGCCTCACCCCCCATCAGTCTCCTCGCAAAGAAAAGGATCGCTCTCAAAATGCCCCCCAGGGCTTTGCCCAGAAACCACAACGACAAAAATCCACTTTGGATGGCCTCAACTCCAAGCGTTCTAGCGGCCTGGAAAGTGATGGTGCCGCCTCAACGGAATCCTCCTCTAGCAAACCAGAGAAATATGTACCCCTAGACAAGTCTTATGCCCTGCAGCATATCAAAACCCCATCCAAAGAGGCAGCCAACCTATCCTGGTGGGTTTCACCCTTTCAATTCTATGTGGTGTCCAAGTCCTTGGCAGCCAAATACGAGAATTTGCTCCAACGTGAAATGAAACAATTTTATCGCCAAAAACCTCATCAGCCGCTTCAACTAAAAGTTGGCTCCACTGTGGTGGTGCGTCAACGCAAAGATCATGCCATTCTACGTGCCACAGTCAGTGCCTGTAATCATATGATGCGCAAGTATCGTGTCTTTTGTGTGGATACGGGCAGTCTTATAACAGTCACCTCGGAGGATGTTTGGCAATTGGAGCAACGTTTCGCTGAGCCACCCGCACTGGCGCATCGTTGCAGCTTTCACAGTGTGGTCACTAATTATGATCATCTGTATATAGTGGATCGCATGGATAAATATGTGCCAGTGAATGCCAAAGTTGAATGCGAATTTCTGACCAAACAGAATGAAAACAATTGCTGCATTGTCAACATTTTTGTAAATGGAACTTCGTTGCGTGATACGCTGGTCAAGGCCGAGTTTCTTACTGAGGTGGCACCGGGTAAGTTTCGTTGGGGATAAAGGGAAGAAGTCGTTACGGGAATTAGGGGCTAATTGGGTAGCTGCCTTTGATAAAAGGAGACGTTTTAAGCTATGTTTATTGGGCTTTCCTTGAAAAGAACTTGGGGGGAAACAGGCCACAAATGTAACAAATTTAAAGGAGTGAGTCTGAGACTTACGCCTCTAGTGTGTACCAAGCTGAATTGGTAGACCCACATCAGATAGTCAATAGCGCTTGACTCTCACACTATGAATGCCAAGACGCTCACAGACCAATCACTTCCTACTCAATTGCATTTGCTTGGGTTTCCTTCGAACCTTCTTAATTTGATAAAGTCTTATTTGACAGACCGTTTCCTACGTGTCCGTTTAATTAGCCAATTCAGCGTATTCTCTGGTCTTTCTTAAGCTGCCTTTGCACTATTCATTTAGCTGTAATAAATGCATCATTGTCGAAGCTGCGAAAAGCTGCCGCATGCGTTCACACCAATCCTGCAGCTTCAAAAAGGGATGGCAGCTGCTTGTGTGGTTGCAAAGTATTGCCAAAAGCACTCGGAAACAATAACCTTATACGAGTTATATAGTTACACCAATGAAAGCAGTCCTAGAGCTTAAATTTTGACTACGTGTTTCCTATGAAAACAAAATCTCGCAGCTTCGACTTTGACAGATTTTTCGAAGCTGCGGACGGTGTGAATAGACTATAAAGAGACTCTCTGACGATAGTGTTAAAATATAAGTTTTGCCAATAATTAGAGATATTTGATTAGCAACTTGACCAAATTTAGCCTTCTTTGATGAAATGGGATAGCTTTAGGATAGTCAACTGCGGCCTTGATATAGGAAAACAATAGATGCGTGAACAAACAATGTGTTGTTGTACAGGGAAAACTTATAAGTCGTCTTTTGACCATTGAAGATATTAAAGGAAAACCCTCGACAGTTAGAAATTTGTTGTTTATTTGATAATTTATATAATACTAGCAGGTACCCGCCGCGGTTGTCCGTTGATTTTAACAGTACTTCATGTCAATCTAAACTTATATAATAAAATAAAAAAATAATTATATAAGATTTGCAATGTTCCAATTGATTTTGATTAATTTACCAACACCCTTTTATGGTCAAAATGGTCAAAAACTTTAAACACAAAACGCGAAATTTGCCAAATTTCCGATTGTGATGAAAGCTTTAGGGCAAACGTTACCGGTAGAACTAAAGACTATAAAGAACCATTTCTTCTTCTTATGATGAAGCTTTCGTCTTATTTCGGACTTTTAGATAGAAATCGTCCAAACGCTTAACGGTCTCCTCCGCTGGTAAAGGGTGATTCATTAAGGGCCAATTTTACATCTTTAACAAATAACAGAGTAAATTGTTGTATGGGTTGAAAGACCTATACCTGAGATTTACTTTTTAAAGATAATTTCATTCAAATGTTGAATGCGACTACGCCTTAAAATATCCATTCGAGTGATCCAATTTGGGATCACACTTTCCAGCATGTCTTCGAATATCGCGCGAAATACGCGAGTAATGTTGGCTTCAAAGTCTTGAATCGTAGCTGGATCATGGAGGAATTAAGAAGGTGAAGCCGTCTTCCTCTGCTGAGGGCCAGTTGATGTATGCCGTAAGCTAGAAAGAGACGTCAGAACTTTTTTTTGTCTCTGCGATTGACGTTCGCTTCTAGCATTCACAAAGCACTAACCCTTTTTCCCTACAAACAGAAAGAGCTCTGTCTCGCTCGTCTTCACCTTATTAATTCCACCATGAGCTAACTTATCGACGATGATTTTTGAATTCATGTAAACCCACAGGAAAAAGTCCAATGGTGTGATATTACATGATCCAGGCGGCCAGTTTACAGATAAATAAGCTGTTCACCGAAATGATTACTGAATTTGGCTATTGCTTCGCGCGCTATGTGTACCGTAGCACAGTCTTGCTGAAACCAAATGTCGCCGACATCAAGGCCTTCAATTTTAGGTAACAAAAAGTCATTTATCATGGTGCGATAGCGCTCACCATTGACGGTTATATTCTGTTCGGCCTCATTTTTGAAGAAATACAGACCGATGATTCCAGCAGCCCATAAACCACACTAAACAGTGCATTTTTGTGGATGTAACGGTAGTTCAAGAGTACGTTGGGGTTGCTCATCAGCTCAAATACGACAAATTTTGCGCGACTAAACTTGGGGATCTTCATTAAGCTAAATCTGAAAAATCATTTGCAAAAGTAACGTGCTTTTAAATATTACTATGTTAAACAAAATATGTAGTATCCTTAAGGTAAATCAAAAACACATTGGTAGTAGACATTATGTTTGATGGTGTAAAATGTACAAGTGTAGTCAAATTTGAAAGGTAAAAGCTGGGTTGCCACTTTTTGGGGTTCCTGTTGGATTGATGCAAATGACTCAGTAGCAAAGGGGGACTCTCAATGATCATATCAACTGGTACCTCTTTCGCTTGTTAAATTTCTGATGGCTTTACCTTGTTAATTATACCATGATTTGTCCTGAATGCGTCTATTTTGCTCACCTTTCCCAACTCAACTCTTACTCTAACTCTTTTTCTCCCTTTCCAGAGATTCGTGTCAGTTTGCTGGCTGGTCAACAAGTTCGTGGAAAATTCACATCCATACGTGACATGACCAGTTTCAAAATCCAACTGGACTACTGTGAGGTCAACTTCTTGTGCAGCTTTGATGATGCCAAGTTTGTGAAATCAAATCCGGATTTGGCCAAACGTTTCAAGGACTTTTATGAGGGCAAATCGTTTGCCTTCAATGTGAAGCATGTCTGTGAGAATAATATGTAAGTGGGTAGAAGGCAAGATACACAACATTTACAAGGTAGCGCAAAAATGGTGGAATGAGTATTAGAGAGAAAATTTGCGATGCCCTAAAAGATACTTTATAGAGTCGATGAGAAATCACTGTGTTTAGAGCGGGCGACCATATGCCCAAATGTATCCAAAGAGCTCTTAAAAATCAAACGAGTTAACATAAATATGTGCGGACTAACACATCATGGCCTAGTGGCTATTTAAAGCATTTTGTCATTTTGGGGGCATTCAAGAATTCCAAAATATTTGCTCATTTGGCACGTGTTCACACTACGATATTTTTGACAAATGATGTTCGTGGCAAATGTTCGTCCATTGACGATGTTCGTAGAATGGAACAAACTGTCGCCCTCCCTAACGAACAGCTGTCATCTAAAAGAATATAGAGAGAGTAAGTGACAGCGAACAGCTGACTAATTTCTGACAGAAGCGGTGTCGACTGAGCAAAGTTTCACTCTAATACTCATTCTCCTTGAAGCAAGCGGAAGTGTCTTTGACAGCTTTCGATAGAAATCGTTTCGATAGAAACAGATTACAACTCTGGTGCGATACCTTTTGTACAATGTAGTTCCTTCCAAGCGTCATGTCATGTCAGTGCTTAATTTCTCTTTGTTCCTTACTCCAGCATACATTTACGTCCCGTCATGCCGCTGCTAAAAGAGGATCGCAATTCATTTATTTGTGGCTATCCTGTGGTACTGAGTACCTTCAAGGCACGTGTGGTGCACACCTGCAAGACATATCGTGTATATGTTCAACCCTTGTCCATAGAAACAGCCATGCAGAAGTTGCTAGACGACATGTTTGATTACTATGAGCAGCAAGGTGAGTAACCAAAATGTCCGAAATCCCAGTTTAGAATTAACTAAAACTCTGTTTTACAGGCAAACCTCTGAAGAAGTACGAGCCGGGACAAATTTGTGCGGCACGCAGTAATGATCAGAATTGGTACCGTGCTCGCATTATACCCAAGGAATCGACGGCAGATCATATTAAAGTCTTTTATATAGACTACGGAAACACGGAAGAAGTGCAGCGAAGTGATATCAAAATGCTGGATGAAAAATTCCAACAAATCAATGGCAGTGGATTCAGTGTGGAGGTCAATGTACCCCTTGGCAAAGCCAACAATGAGGGGAAATTGAAAACACACTTAAAAGACTTAATGGAGGAGCAAATAGTCACCGTAAAACCCATAGAAGTGCGACGGAATCATATCATGGCTGACATTGTAATGGAAAATAATTGCAGCCTGGTGGATTTATTGAAAAAGGAAAAACTTGTGCCAGGCAAAGATTTGGATTATATGAGAAAATTGTTGGATAAGGAGAAACCGTTTTGCTATGAATACATAGAGACGGTGGATTTGACCACTGATGATGATGAGGAGGAAAAGGCAGAGGTTTTACAGGCAGTAGTTGAGAATAAGCCAAAGGAGGTGAAGCAGGTTAAAGAAGAGCCACCCCAGCCAGAGCCAACTCAAATAAATGAAATTGATCAGCCGGTAGCAACACCGCCTGCAGAGGATCCCTACGCACATCTAAAAAAGGCAGTGCTCAGTCATTGTGACAATCCGGCTCACTTCTTTGTCCATCCCATTGATCGTTTGCCGGAATTGCATCACTTACAAGAGAATTTACAAATTATATCACCTTCTTTGCCCAAATTCAGGAATTTAGTAAATGGAGCCATGTGCATTTCACTCTATTCCGTGGACAAATCCTGGTATCGTGCCAAAATTTTGGATGCCGAATTGATGGTCTTGCAATTTATAGATTTTGGCAACACCGATTGTGTGTCCGATGCCACGGACATTAAGGAAAGCATGTGGACACACATTGATCCCTTCTGTTTGCCCTTTGCTTTACCCATTTGCCCCAAGGGCACCAACGATTGGGTGGATGCGGCCAATGGCATATTCAATGAATCATTTAGCAAAAATTTGCGTTATGAACTTTTAACCCAAGGGGATCATCTAACACCCAGCTATGTACGCCTGTACATAGACGAAGTGGATGTGGCACAAAAACTAATAGCCGATGGCTATGCCAAACCCTTGGAGTATGTCACAAGTGGATGCAGCTGCTATGTGTCGCATGTGAATAGCATCAGCGACTTTTATATACAAATGGAAATTGATTCCAAGGCCTTGGAATTGCTGGAAATGTTTTTGCGTCGTGCCGAAGAGGAATTCAAACCATTGGAACGTTTTGAAAAGGGTCAAATTGTGGCAGCCAAATTTGAGGAAGATGATTTGTGGTATCGTGCACAGTTGCTACGACAATTACCCGACTCTCGCTATGAGGTATTGTTTATAGACTATGGAAATACCTCCTCTACCTCCAAATGTTTGATACTCTCCGAGCAGTTGGCTCAAGTTCACAGCTTAAGCAAGAAATGTTCTTTACAGCTGCCGGAAAATTATACCAAATGGTCACCCGAGGCTGAACAAAAGTTTGCTGAGCTAACAGGTGATGGAGATTTGGTGTTTACCACACAATTAGTAAAACCAGGACAGGATCACATAACTTTACACTTGCTTTTGGATGAGGAGAATATCAATGAACGTTTGCTGCCTCTGTGCCAGCAAAAAGATTTGCCTAAAACCACAGCCACTGAAATTAAAAGCTTACCCTTGTCTAAAGCCATAGTAACTCATGTGGAGCAAGTCTCTAAACTGTTTTTACAGTTCCAAGAGCAAGATGCTTTGTTGGAAACTATATTCCAAAGAATTAATGACTCCACTAAGGAGCTTAAGAAGCAACTGACCGCCCAAAAGGATGACCTATGTGTGGTACAGTTTGAGGAGGATAAGGAATTCTATCGTGCTCGCATTTTGGAAATTTTACCTGATCAAACCTACCGCGTCTTTTTCCTAGACTATGGCAATCAAACCCTGGTGAATGATTTATACGAACTGCCCTCAGAGTTGGGCCAAATTGAACCCATTGCTTTGGAGCATTCACTGGAAATGTGTCAGAATTTTATTACTCACAAAACTCTTACTCTAGAGTCCTTGGAAGCTTTGCTGGATAGCTGCAATGGTGAGGTGGTGGTGGAATACATTAACAAACAGGCCAAACCTCCTTTGGTTAAGCTTATAACCAAGGACAATCAAGGTTTTAATATCTACGAACGTTTGCAGCATCTTTTGGAGTCTGAACTAAAAATTAGAGAGCAGAAAGCCTCAAATACCGAGTGCATCATTTCATCCGGCAATTCACCCAAAAGTTTCTATGTGCAGCTTAAGAAACATTCAGGCCAATTGGATTGGGTAGTCAAAAACTTGCAGAGCCTCAATAATCCCGATGATTTGATCTTACTTCAGGATACCATGAAGAATTTGGTTTGCTTATGCTATTCCCCAGATGATTCTTGCTATTATCGTGCTACCATCAAGTCTGTTTTGGATGAAGGCATTTTGGTGTTTCTCATGGACTATGGCAGTACTCTCATGGTGCAGCAGGTCTACCAATTGCCTGACGATTTGTGCCAAATCTCACCTTTGGCTTTGCACTGTCGGCTAAGTCAAATACCTCAAGATGTGCCTGAAAGCGTTTTGGAATCGGCCTTCACAACTTTAATGGATTTACATTTTGGCGAGGTCTACGAGCTTAAAGAGTTGTCTAAAGAGCAGGGAGTTTCCCTGGTTCATTTAAGCGTAAACTATAAAGATTTTGCCCAAGAATTGGTAAATACTGTGGCTGGTGTGCCGAAACCTTTGAAAGTGGAGCTTCACAATTGCTTTGTGGTGCAATACGATTCACCCACTTCGTTCTATGTGCAAATGGAGCAGGATGTAGCTGCCTTGGAGCAATTAACAGACCAACTTCTGGATGCCGAGCAAAATTTGCCCCAATTTAGCCAACTCGTAGAGGGTGCCTTGTGTGTGGCTCAGTTTCCAGAGGATGAGGTGTTTTATCGTGCCAAAATTGTCAAAGTTTTGGATGAGGGCAAGTGTGAGGTGCATTTCATTGATTTTGGCAACAATGCCGTGACCCAACAGTTCCGTCAGTTGCCCTCCGCCATGGCCCATTTGCCTAGCTATAGCAAACACTGTCAACTGGAGAGCTCCACCATTGCCAAGTGCAATGTCACACAATTGCAAGAGTTTATAGACACGCGCTTCTCGGAGACATTCCAGCTGGAGATTTTGGCCCACCAGGGTGACACCTGCGTTGTGAGGCTGTTCTATCAGAGCACAAACATCAGCGAGAAGCTGCGTCTGCAGGACAAGCAGTAAAAGTCCTTACAAGATTGTGATTAGTTTGGCTAAAACATCATCTGTTGTATTATTTAAACAAGTTATAAACTTGTTAACGAAAGCTCACTCACTCACACCTACACACCTTTTTGTTATGTTTTAGCCAAGTAGCCAGCTTCATTGGTTTTTAAACTAAAACCAACATGAAAGCTCTTTTTATTTTAATTAAACATGAATTAAAAAAAAAAATAAAAAACGAACCAAAAAAAACGAAAAAATCTTAAGAAAAACCACTTAAAAAACAAACGAAAAATTGTAAGAGAAAAACCACAAAAAAATAATTGTGAATTTAGTTAATTTGAACTAACGACGATTTAACTTGCATTGCTCAAGTAATTTTTTTACCACATCAACGAATGGTGGCCGGCAGCTCTAGGGGAGGAAATGCAAAGAATGTGTACCCATTTCCCCTCAGAATTATTTATTTTAATTTTATTATTATTTTTTTTGTTCAAGTTTTTGACTTTTTCTACTCCTTCCTTTATTCTCTCTCAATTATAACCCAAACTTGAAGAACAAAAAACAGAAAACCCCCTTTTGATTTCATTTACTAATTAATTAAAATGCGACGCGAAGACTAAAAAAATGTAAACACTAATGGAATGTAGGTTTATATGCATATTCAAAACAACAAAAAATAAACCTTTAATCACAATGTCATATTTTTCTACCATTTCTTTTTTCATGTTGTGAACAAAATATTTATAAAACAACACCAAAAAAATGTATAAAAAAAAAACAAAATAGCAAAGAAAAAATTAAATAAAAATACGATGAAAAGCTAAACATGAATGTGGAGCAATTATTGAGTGTACTCAAGGGATCCAAGGGAAGGGATTGGAATTGAGTAGTTGGATGGATAGTCGGATGGATAAATCAGAAAACTAGAACTTGTACAATTCGAGAACCAATGTTCTTGCCACCAAAAAGATTGTCTTATTAACGAAGCACCGTTCCTAAGTTTTAGTTTCAAAGTTTAGAGTAGGGGGGCCCAAGCCCATTCATTGTTGTTTGACGCAAAGGAATAGCTAAGTCTACATAAAGCAACAACAAATTCATTTGAGTGCTCTCCTCTCTTTCTTTTGGAGCTAAGGTTTTGTTGGGTGATGGAAATTTGAGCTGCGAGGCCAAAAACGAGTGAATTGGCTTAGCAAAATCATCGCTCCAATTTGCCATTCAAATCTAATTTCGATTGCAAAATGGTTTAAGCTAATGCACAAAATGAAATTAGGCCTGCGGGGCGAACCATTGCTGGTTTCGAGTCCGGTGGAGAACTCTAAGTAGAAAATTAGCGCTAAATCTTTTTGAACTTAAAATTGAGTAGAATCGACTTTATAAGTTTCCAAAAAAGGTCACCTGGGCATTAAATTAAGCTGGTTACGAACACTGGTATTTGATCCCAAAAAAATGAAATTAAACTTGTTGCAAATCGGTCATTTTCTGCAAACAAAACCTTTAACTGCCGGCTAGTTCCCAATTTTGAATTAAATTTGTATTTTTCGAAAAAGACGTTTATCACTCTTGCTGCAATCAAAACTTTGACCGTCAAAGGCAAGTTTTCCCAAGAATTTTCCCCGCAAAAATGTAAGTTTTGCCGTATTGCATAAATTTTTAATTTTTCGAAATTTCAAGAAGTGACATGGATAAAGTAACTCACGAATGTTCTTAGTTTTAATATAAACAATTTATAGAAAAATATTCATCATTAAGATATTGATTTACATGTTTTACCGTTGGTTTATTTGGACGCGTGTTGTCTGTTAAATGTGCTCACTTGGTTAAGATTAAGCGCATCATAACTTTTAAAAATTTCTAAGACAACTTCCTTAAATGTTACCTGAACTCAGGTAGCAATTAGCATTGGGAAAGACCTGAATAATTACAGCCCACAGACAGAATTTGACAGTTAAGTAAAAGGACTTAAAAACTCAAACAAGGAGATTAGCAGGAAGCAGAATGGGGTGAAGTGTTCCTAAGACAATGCTTGACAGTTGACGAAAAGTATTGATAAGCAAAAGTCCACTGAATGTGTCATAAATTGATCTTCAAATTCCTCCAGCTGGGCGCTTATGTAAGTTAAACGTGAAGGTTTCATTAATCAATTCCTGGTAAATATGATTTGTTAACATTTTAATGCTAATTGAATTCAATTACACAAAATCCAAGTCGAAATTAAGCGGTCAACTTGAAAAATTTAAATCCAAACATTCTGTATCAGTTTCCATTGTTATCACCATTTAGCACATTCACACACAGAGAGAGAGAGAGAGAGCAAAGAGAGCGAGAGTAAAGTCTAATTTTCATTTTCAGTTTTTCCCCTTGACGAAAATTTCTATGTGACGTTTCTCCACTCTCCCTCGTCGTCTCGTCGATCGGTGCTTTATCAGCTCGTTCGGGCCGACAGGCCCATCTCCGCGCTATTTCAATTTCAATTCCAAGTCTGCGGTTGAACTGAACGGTTCCGGTTGACGCTGTCGCTGCGTACGAGTAATAACGGTCGCTCGTTCAAAACAAAATAATAAAATAAATTTTGTGTGTTAATTGAAATTCATCAGAAAATTAAAGTGCTCCAAAAGAAGAAGATGAAAACATACAAAATATGAGTTTATGGTGTCCAAAGAAAAAGGATTAAGAATTCGACACTTTAAATGGGAATATATCACACAACTTGGATTACCTAAGAGGTAAGTGGGACCATTTGGTTTGGTTTTCAACTCGTTAATGCGGGTCTGGTCGGTCTGGGGGTTATCAACACAGATTGCACAACAGCTGCTCCTAGTCTATGAGTAGTAAGTATTTTCTAATCAGTAAAACTTAGCATTGAAATTTACCCCAGTTTGAGTGGAAAACAAAAGATCGCTGCACTCTCCCTTCACAGAGAATGAGATAAAAACAGTTAAATTGATTTCAATTGGGGCGAATGGGCGGGACTTTAAAGGGGGGAGAACCCAAAAGTGGAGAAAGAGAAACAAAATTGTACGAGTATGCAGTGCAATTACCTTCTCACTAATGAACAAATACTCAAATACTGGCAGGTGTCGTCTTATCATCCACACAGGGGACTAATCTTTACAGCAAGAAATAAGCCATTGTATGTACTAAAAACAAAGAGAAAAAGCAGTTCAAGAAACTGTATTAAACTTAGACAGAGAAAAGTGTTTACTTAGAGCGGAATGGATCTAAAATGAGACAAAAATCGTCGAAAAGGGTTCGGTTAAAAAATAAATTGTATACTCTGTACCAAAGGTACACTGACTATGATTAAGTTTGTGCAAAAGTATGTAACAGGGAAAAGGAATCATTTCCGACTCTATATAACGTATATATAGTCTTAATTAGCATCAACAGCCGAGTCAACTTAGTCATTTCCGTCTGTATGAATGCACAGATCTCAAAGATGGCAAGAGATAGAGGTTTAACATGTATGGTACATAAACTTCTTATACTTGCAGGCACATTAAGTTTATTTTACATTTTTGCCACGCCCCCTGTCGCCCTCACAATTCGTTAAAAACGTTATATCTTCCACAGTTTTGTAGTTAGATGGTTCGTACCTTTAAGAGATATTTTTTAATCAAAATTATTTATCGATTGCCAAAGGAATGATAAAGATCGGATGAACCATACCAAAGTTATGACCAAAAGAAAGTTCAAATGGTCACAGGTGGCGCCACCTATTGGTCAGTTTTGGAAATCCTTCAACAAGCATTGTTCAAAGCACAAATAAAATTGTTGTATGAAAATCATTTAATTCCTTTATTTAACAAAAATTAATTTTGGACTGATAAATATAGGATGATACAAACAGTATATGACAGTTGAGATTGATTGGGTTTGCTTTTGCTTAAGTTAGTTCTTAGACCACAGATTCAGCGAACTTCGGAGCCAAGCTCTATAAGATCCGAACCCAAAAAGTTTAGTGAGTTCGAAAACCGTAGTGAACCCCTCCTGATTTTAGGGTGGTTTACAGCCTTGGTTTTGAGTGTAGCGTTTTTAGAATTGGTAGTCCAGTTATCATGTAGGTCGTTCTATAGTTTCTTCCCTCCAACGCTTATGTTTTTCTCAAATTTCCAATAATTCAGAGTACACCCAACATTTTAGATGTTACCATAAATAGATCGCGGGATCCCATATAAAACTTGGATTCAGACGCTTTAAGCTATGTTTTTTGCGCAAATTTTGAAAAACATGATTTTATGTTTTGCTAAATGGGCCTAATTAGCGAACTTTTCGGCCATAATTGAACAAATTAAAGTTTATGTTGTTTTCATCAAAATTTGGGCAAATTATTTCCCTGTGTGACCATAACTTTAGTATAATCATAAAAACAATGTTCAAAGCTAAGTCCCCTCCTAACCATCACCGCTAACCAGACCTAACTCATCCAAGTTTTATATACTGTCATGTTCCTAACGAAATACGGATTTTGCTCGACCACGTGGTGAGCACACATTAAATTTTAGTACCTATTTATCTTTTAAGCCAAAATACGCCTACTTTTTCGGGGTCAATGTCATCCTTTTTCGAGAATGATAGAAATGAAAAAAAAAGACAAATCTATGGAAAATATAAAAAAAAAAATATAAATATAAATAAAAAAAAAAAAATACAAACACATATAAAAATATATAAAAAAAAAAAAAAATATTTAAAATTTATAATAAAAATTAAAAGTGTGGACATTAAAAAAATATATATTTTTCTTCATTTTATAAATAATTTTTTAATTATTATTATTTTTTTTTAACTAAATAAAAGAAGTACCTATATATAATTATTAAATAATAAAAAAAGAAAACCAATTTTACAATATAATTAAATAATAACGGTTAGCGTTCGACTAAACTTCGACAATCAGCTTAAAAACATTACATATTACCCATGACCGTGGTTGAGAACGAACAATATTGAGAACAAACCAAGTTTTTCTCACAAAAACCCATTTTCCGAAACGAACATTTGTATGGCAGCTACCAGAAGTAGTCATCCGATCCGGTCGGTTCCGACATATTAGCAGCGTGCAGTAAAAAGAAGACTCTGTGCAAAAATTTCATCTCGATAGCTACAAAACTGAGGGACTAGTTCGCGTAGAAACAGACAGACGGACTTGACGAGACAGACGGACGGACAAAGCTTAATCGACTCAGTTCGTCATGCTGATCAAGAATATATATAATACTTTGTGTCGGAGATGACTCCTTCTATGCGTTGAAAAACTTCTGGGCAAAATTATAATACACCTTTTCAAGTGTATAAAAACCGTAACCGAAACCGTAACCCTGGTTGCTGGTGGTGGGCAGCGCTGTACCCTTAATTGTGGTACTACGCCAATTTTACAAAATACATTTGGGGCTTAATGGTACCGACGAGCACGAACGAGAAACGGTGTGCAGCTAACCGAAAATCTTTACCCTCCGCATCTTTTGAATAAATATGAGATATTATACTGGATGCTGCTAACTATATAGTTTTAAGCGGATCCAAATATATCGGCTCAAATTAAGCAGCAGATAAATCTGATTTTTCCTATAAGATTAGAGAAATTGTTATAGTTTAACACAAGCAAAAGTTGCATCATCAGGAATGCTAAACGAACTGTTAGTCTTTGCTGATTTTTATTCTATCCGTATTTAATGTTAATGTTAATTTAATGTTAACTTTTCAGTGTAAGTGTTTATCTCAGTGTGAAAACACATATTTTCATTTTTTTCTGTTATGTGTTTTTTTCTATAACACTTATTATTGTGAGAAAAATATAAGTGTCTTTTTAGTCAAAGTCTTTGCAACGGACATTTTCAACACAAAATTTCATTAACAGCGATAAGGGCATAAAATTAAAAACCGAAAACTTTAATTCTGAAAAGTATTTTCTTGCCACTGGTTACAGCTTAGTGCTCGCCAGAGGTCGTTACAAGAAATTCTTGTAGAGGAAGTTAAACCTTGTGGTTGTAAAGGGCTGGAAAATCGTTTGAAATCGCAGTTCACAGCTACAGTATCTCCATGGTAATACAAGTGCCTAGTAAACTGCTTTTTTAAAACCTTAAATGACCACATCAATCAACAATGCGAATGCATTTAACAGTAATTATAAATGGCGCAAATGCGAATTCACGCAGAAATACGAGTTTTATATATCACACCTTAATATATCACATAACTACATAGCCGTGATAGTGACTATACTCAACCGCGATAAATACCATGGATGACCAATGGTAAAGAATATAGTCAAAATCATAAAGATTGTGTCATTCTGCGTATGACAAATCTTTTTATCGCTGAAAAGTACCAAAGAGGACCAAAAATTGTAATAATGCCAAATAAACTCTACTCTCAACCAGGGGGAAAATCATGCAAGGATCAATGCATAAGCTCAATTCAATGATAAGAGACCTCCATAGACCAAGGGAATAAAACCACAAGCAATGCTTTTCAAGACTACAAATGACATCACATAACTAGAAAAAATATGATTATGACAATACTAAACCGCGATATATAGATGACCATGTTTCCACTGATGTAAATATTTTTTGGCAACAGGCGTCATTCTGAAGCTTAAGATATTAATGTCTCGCTTTTGGTGCGCCGACACGTGCAATACAAGTGTAATTGCCTTACATAATGGTAAGTTGAAAGAACAAAATTCATGCTTATTGACGCAGTTATTTTCGAGCAAAGCATCATTACCCTTATGATTTTGCCTACATATGTAGTCTGAGTTAGAAAGACGTTCAGATCGGATCCAAGGCGGCTGCCATGTAGGCGTCTCCTTACGGATTTTCTTCTTCCCTTAATCGTCGATTGCCTGTCGTGCGTGAGGCATTTGTTTAATTAAAGCAAATCTCTTGCTTACATTTACGTTCGCCGTTCTCTCGTAACCGTACAGCAGCTTGAGTTGCAAGATAAAATTTTTTTTTTGGGGGGGGGAAAATTTGAATTTTTTGTGTTGGCAATAAAAAATTTAACTCAGTTAAAGAAAATTAAGTTTGTTTTGTTTAAAAAAGAACTAATCAAATAGCTTACATTTCAAAATGTTAAATCAAAAACGCATGAAAAGGCTTAATCTAATTCGCACTTGCGGGGTGGCTACCCTACGCAGTCAAGTTCGAAAGGGTTTGTGAACACGCTTAAAAAATGAAATCGCTCGAAGTTCTGTGGCATGGCGAAAATATTCGAGCGATTTGGCAAACTGGAGCCAACGCTTCTTGCTTCTTAAATAGTTGAATATTTTGTTAATACAAATCTTGTTCCTTATTTGAATAACATTTTAGCAAGTAAAGCTTCGTTTTTTCAAGAAAACCCCACTTCCGTTTGATTGAAATAACCACTTAGTAACTCTATATACGTATCGCTCCAGTTTGGGTATTTCATTGGCCAATTCCCTTGGGTGGAATGATTTCTTGATTGCGTTTAATTGAAATAAATGGGCAACGTTTTTATTGCTCTCCGTTTCGTTTCGCAGTATTTGTTGTTATTTTGTTTCTTTCAATTAATTTCTGTTTCTTGTATGGGATTTTATCAAGAAAATGTAACGAAACGAAACAATTTCAAAAATCTTGTGATAAGAGCAACAACACTTGAGTTGCCTGCTGATAAGATTGGATGCTCTCTTCTCACAGAACGGAAAAGGTAAGACATCTGGAGACCCCGGACATACCAGGGCAGTTGTTTCATCACAGAAATAAGCAAGAGAAACAGTCTAAACAAATAAATCTTTATCACACGCGGCATCATTGGTGTGAATAAATCTTCATAGGAGCATCCCCTGCGCCTGCCCACCTGTTGATGATGCGATGGAGGAGATCGCATTGACGCCCACAAAGTGTGACAGGAACTATCACAAGAGCACATAAATCCATTCACAAATGTTTAGAATGTTATTAAAATATTTGAAACTAATTTAAAGTTTTGCGCTGGGATTTATATTTAAACATAAATTATACTTAGATTCATATTTATCATTGGATGTTGTGCCGCCCGGCTGTAATCCATTGGCCGACACTTTGGTACGTAACCCATTTATGCCACCCCAACGCAGCCCCATTGTTTGTCTGTTGCGTTTGATTGAGCCTAATATATAAATAAATATTGAACAAATGCGGCCAAAGTGGAAAAACATAAATTCTGTAGGAAAGGAGGGAAGAGGAGGGGACGAACAACATTAATGATTTGGATATGGATTCCAGTGATCTTTGCTTTATGACTAAAGTAGCCTTTTATTTCCCTTTAACATTTAGCCCTTTTTTATGGCCATTTCGTTGGAATTAAGCCTTAGAAAATGTTTTTCCATAAGTTTGCAGTTGGTGGGTTGAAAATTTTAATTTGAATTTTTGTTCTTTTTGTTCAAAAAAAAAAGAAATATATGAAAAATATTTATAGCCATTGTTGCGGTTGTTTTCAGTTCCAAGTGTGTCGGTCTGTATGTGTGTGGAAATTGTTTCAATTTCTGCCGATTCGGCAGATGTCTCTAATGACAGACTGAGGTACAAAATACGAGGGTCACTTTTGTTATAAACCGACATCGATGTGCTTGCCTTGTGGCGCGGATACATGACTAGTTTGATTAAAACTGAGTAATACGAATGACTAATCTTCTATACAACTTTGTATTACCACTTGAGGCTAAATGATTCGTCAGATTCGTCAACTTTTTGGTAAATCATTTTACCACCTTTCACTGACTCACTAGTCTACACATTCTTTGATTAAAAAAAAGAGGTTTCTGTGGCATGTATCTTATCATATAAGAAAATTATCTATTAATTCAACATCAAACAGAAACAAAGGCCAGGCACCATAAATCATATAGATAGTTCTATAAATTGTGGAATCGTAAAAGCATTCTCATTCTTTTTTTATGGTCAAATTGAAAACGTGTCATAACAAACAAAAAAGCACTTGTCTGCAATTTGTTAAAAAACAAATTCGGAACTGTAAATTGATTAATGGCCCAAAATGGAATTTCCCAAGTGATTTCAGGATTCCTTTACTTTTAGTTTGTTATTTTCGAATTCCATTGTTGATATGACTGTCACGACTCAATGAAATGCAACAACTTTGACTGGGCATCAGTTTCAGCTTGTTGCGTGCTGATTTTGTATAAAATTGAAACCTAAAACCTTCAGTTTGTTTGCTTATTCCCCAGCCCAGAGCATATTTATGACTAATGTCAGGTGTACTCAAATTATTGGTTACCCTTTGGTTAATGTTTATTATTCTACAAATTGCATGGAAATCAAAATAAAAGAATGCTTAAATTGCTGACTCTACAGTTCTCCCCTCCAAATGAATGATTGGCCAAAATGCGGGCTATATATCTATATAAGGCGGCAGAATTAAGACATATGCCAAGCCAATTTGAGCCATCGATAAGAAAACAAAGCGCCTAACATACGCAATTCATTATAAATTTAGTAACAAAATTTATAATTTACAAAATGATTCATTGGCCTTTGGTTAAGCGATTGCTTGGAAAATCTAGGAAGCTACTTGAAAGAGACGCTGGACAGGTCCCAAATTTTGCTCTGCTCCACTTAAGAAACATTTTTTTTCATAAAAATTCACAGTGTTGGATGTAAATGCGAGGGTTACTATTTATAAATATTGTGGGGCTCAAAAATATATTAATGTTTGCCAAATCTGAATCCTAAGAAGATCAAATGAAAGACCTGAAAGTTGTAACAATTTTCTTTTAGCGGGAGGTTCTTGAAAAGGCAGTACAGAAAGCCTGCTCTTTTTGTGTAGTTTAAGCAGAAAGGATACACGAAATTAAAACACTTTGCCAAACAGGAAAATATTTTTAAATGGAATGACTACTTTGAAAAGAAACAGCATACTTTATATGACTACTTCTTGCAGTATGAGTATTTTTGCCTGTTGTTCCATGGGAACAATAACCTTATTTTAAGTGTGTCTTTTTGATTATTCGCCTTTGAGTGTTAATGCTACTTTAGATCAATTGGAAAACGAAATGAAAATGATTTATCTTTTGCATTAAGAGATTAAAAGAGAGAACGTGATAGTAAGAAGTTCCAAGGAATCAGAATCTTTAAAAACCGATTTGGTAATGGCAAAAAGACAGTTTTTGGATTCTGTTTAATAAATAAATGTTATATAATATAACAAAAATTTAGGTCACTATCAAGTCACTGCCGATTCATTGTTAGGTCACTGTCAATTAACTGTTCAATCACTGTTTTGTCACTGTCAAGTCACGTTGAGTAACAGCTAGCACTGTTTCATTAGAGTTGGAAGTCACTTTAAATAGGTCACTGTTAAGTCACTGTTTAATCACTGTTAAGTCACTGTTTAATCATATTTAAGTCACTTTTAAGCCACTGTTAAGTCACTCTGTTGAGTCACTGTTAACTCACTGTTAAGATCTCCACCAGATCACTACCAGATCCCCACCAGATCTTCACCAGATCCCCACCAGCTCCCCACCAGATCTCCAGCAGATCCCTTCCAGATCCTCACCAGATCCCCACCAGCTCCACACACAACCCCTTCTGCTACTACTGTAATGATAAAAGCTGGCCGATTTTGCAAATACAAAATTCAAACACAAAAAGTCAAAAAGACATACCCTAAAAGAATCAAGTCGCAAAGACAAAAGTTTTCAAGACTTACCCTCCCAGTCTGACGTCCGTAAAAGTGCTTTGCTCTAAAACAGAGATGGGCGCGTCGCGACGTCCCTATGCACACGTGCATTGCTCAAAAATCACACGTACGCTATGTAGCTTTCGAAAGCTATTTATAGAACTCGAATGTTGTGCACGCAAATTGTGCTTGTATGCGTGTGAAAAGTGTGACGATATGTGTGCATGCCCATCTCTGCTCTAAAAAAAAATGCGTTCGCTAATACAACCTGTCGCTTAAGTGTCAAAGCTGCACATGTTTAGACCCGAGCTGACAGTGCTCTCAGAGAGCGCCTTACCTACTGTGTTGCATCATGGTGCAGACCTGCAACAACAAGCATCATATGTGTCTCTCATCTTTCTTTCCGATGTCTCTCAGCAAATTCGAACGCAACAACAAAGTTGCTTATGCGTACGGTCGAACGCTTTTCGTTATCCACGGCGGCACGAGTCGAACATTTTCATTTGCTCCCTGGTGTTCAATGCAATTGGGTCGAGGAAGGTCTACGTAGCAACTACCGCACACATATTGTTGTATTGTTGTTTTTGCTTGTGTATTTGTATTGGTTTTAACGCGCCGGTAAGCTCATTCTGGGCACTCCTGCTTTAAAATATATATGCCATATGGAGTAAAACCAAAGCAAAACTAAATAACAAACGAAATATAAAAATATAATTTTAAAAAAGGAAAAAATGTGGTTATATTGACCAATTCTTGCTATTATTAATATTTTTATCCAAGGGTTTTGGTATGCCAGAGGCCATTTGTTTTAGCTGCCTTAAATTAAAGCAAAACTAAAAAGTGTGTGTTTTTACCTTTTGAGAGGGTTTTCTTTTTGCTGATTTGTTTCATCCACAATAAAAGACATTTTTTATATAGTGTACTAAAAAAAAAATAAATTTAAAAAAAAAAAAAAAAAAAAAAAAAAAAATAAAATAAAAAAAAAAGAAAAAAAAAAAAAAAAAAAAAAAAAAAAAATAAAAAAAAAAAAAAAAAAAAAAAAAAAAAAATAAATATAAAAAAAAAAAAAAAAAAATAAAAAAAAAAAAAAAAATAAAAAAAAAAAAAAGGAAAGAGGAAAAGTGAGTATAAGTAGACATCGGATTTTAGGTGAAAACATATTTTTATTGTGCGGTCCAAAAAAATTTCTGATTGCATACAAATTTGTTTCATGAAAAGTAGAATAATTTAAATCCTCATGCGTTTTGCATATTTGACATATTTGCATATCTTCGACCTAAAAGCATATTTGAGAATATGCTAACATATTTTAACCTATTTCGACCTATTTTGGAATATGTCATATGCTTTTACATATTTAGAGAAAAAATATATGCTACCAAGTAGGCGTCTGCACATAAAAATATGCCTTTTACTCGTGGTTAAAAACGAAAGTAACGAAATAGCAAGTACGGTAAATGCTTCTTAGCGCACCGACCGAAAGAAAAGAAGTTCCCAATTTTTTTGTGTTCACTGCTCGGGCGAGCAAAATCCCGTTTCGGTTAGGAACGCTCGGTGCAAAGGAATTTTTGGTTTTGGACCTTTGGAGTAGGTATGTTACACTCTGAAAGGAACGATAGAGTTTAGATAATGAAAAAGGAAGGAGGAAAAAAGAGAAGTGTATTTAAAATCACTTTATCGTGATTGACAAATCATTAAATTGCGGAATGCGAAAAGAAGAGGACTAGTAGCAGTATTGCACCAAATTAAAATACCAATTAAGTTGAAAATCATTTCATAACTATTGCATAAGCACATTTTTTTAGCTTAGGCCTCCATGGTAGTTTAATCAAAAATTAATTAAAAAATTGCTTTTAAATACCACATGCAACTACATAGCTATGATTGTGATCTTATCGATCCGCGATACCATGGATGACCAACGGTGAAGAGGAAAAATGGTGGAGAAGAATAAACGTCATCAGCTTCATTATTTTCGCTTGCAATAAGTGCAGGAGTCTGCCAGATGCTAAGCAAAAACCGAAATTTCAATATTTTTATGATAAGGTTCGCGCCTCCGAAAAACTCTTTTTGCTCATGTGTAGTGATCACCCTCCAAAATTCGGTACTGCCTTTTGCAATCACTACTATTCGACTCCTACCGTACAGGAGAAAACGTTAGTACAAAAATTCAAACCATTTACCGTAATTGTGCTTTTGAATAGTACGCTATGAAGCATTTACAGAGCCTGCCTGTGTATAGTACCTTCT
Source organism: Lordiphosa stackelbergi (assembly GCA_018904235.1). Classification (NCBI taxonomy): domain Eukaryota; kingdom Metazoa; phylum Arthropoda; class Insecta; order Diptera; family Drosophilidae; genus Lordiphosa; species Lordiphosa stackelbergi. The sequence continues at coordinate 4,492 of JAEIFU010001132.1, read as the reverse complement.
CGCGTTTAGTATTAAATGCGTTCTAAACATAATTTTTTTTTTTTTTATTTTTAAAATTAATATTTATTTTTTTATTTTGAACAGATCAGCCCGTCAGGTGTTTAGTAATAGCCAAAAATAGCTTCTCTAGTAACTTTGCTGTAAGGATTACAGGTGAAACTTTGGTTTAGAACCTGAGAGAAGCTTGGATACCTTTGGACCCTTGAAACCAATTCTTATTTATATTTTTTGAAAGAATCTTCTTTAGTTAACCATTTCTTTACAAGGAAATTATGAAATTATGTTAAATGTAACCCACATAAGACTTTCTATGCATTTCGAATGAAATAAAATCCGAGGTCTAATCACATATTGTGCACCCCTTGACACTGATTGAAGGTAGTCGTCGGACGTATACGTAATACGCACTCATCACCCATACACACACACACACAGACAGACAGAGCATGACAGTTGACCTACGTTTCATACAAAAATTGTATTGTTTGGTTTGGGTGAATTCACGAATGCATTTGTTGTGGTCAATTTGCAAGGTGCGGGAGATACGCTTGATTGAATGCCACCACCACCACCACCCACGAGGAAGCCAAACCCCCGGATCCACAATGGCTGGCACGGCATTGATCTTGTAATTTGTTAATTCGAAAATAATCGCACAATCAAGCAAACAAAAAAAAATAAACACTTTCACGCGGATATAGAACGTATTTGTTGTCTATTTCAGAGCATGGAACTGCCCTGGCTGATGCCCATAATAACAGTGTGTTTATGTACCCTACAAGCAATGCTGGCCTTTGGATTTATCCCGCAAGAGGACAAGAAATGTACATATGCACGGATTGAGAAGCTGTTGCGCATACGCTGCTACGATATGGACCTGAAAGAGGTGCCCCAATACCTTAAGAGTTCGGTGGAGGTGAGTAATGCGTAGCCAGGGGTCAATTTGAGTCAATAAAATCGCCTGACCCGTAACTTAATTCAGATCCCAGACCCTCCCACAAAATGCCAGCTCAATTGAGCTTAATTAAAGCATAAAGAAGTTGCAGGCATTATGTGGCAAGTGTTTGGGAACGTTCGTTATGCTCGTTTGCTCGTTTGCTCCATGATTTTGCAGTTAATTAATTTGTCATGTTTTGTTGTTTTCGTTTTCAGGTTCTAGACTTATCGTACAATCGCATTCGGAAGCTCAAAAGTGACTCGTTTGAAAAGTACACAGATGTCATGTTTCTATATCTCTTTGAGAATATGATTTTATCGGTGGAGCCCGGCACATTTGCCCCTCTAACTTCACTGCAGGTGAGCTCTAATTGGGGGTTTAATTAGATGAACCAACTAAATTGCATTTCTCCAGGAAGTGGATCTATCCAACAATGGCTTAACCACAATTCCCATGGAACTTTTTCAAATGCCACGACTGCGAAATCTCTATATAGATAGTAATGAGCTGGGATCTCTGCAATTGGAACGTCTGGAGAAGCCCATACGAGCTCCGCTCGAATATCTAAATGTGGCCAATTGTGGAATAGAAGATATACCCGATATGGGCATACTGCCAAGTAAGTCAGACAAATCCATAAATAAATAACTTCATCTTTAACTTCTTCCCTTTTAGAACTGTGGCAACTGAATGCCTCAATGAATCCTCTGACCAATTTTCATATCGACAAATTGGCCAATTTTTGCCATTTAAGTGTCATCGATCTGACAAAGACACAAATCAGTCAATGCAGTTGCCAACAGATCAGCAATCATCTTGTAATGATGAAGGCCCCGCTGAAGTTTGTGCCCGTTTGCTTGGGTAAGTTTTTCACTCAACAGCAGCAGGAGCAGCTGCTAATTTTGGCACATTTCCATTTTCAGAGACACTCGACAGCCGAGTGTGTCCAATGCCCTACAATCGCACCATAGATTCGGAAACATTCCGCACTTGCCTGTCGAGTGCGGAACTGGCGCAGGCACGCAGCTTGTGGCTGTTTTGGGCGGGCTGCCTGGGCGGTGTCATCCTAGTTTTGCTGGGTAAGTGTTTTCCCCTAATGTATCCCACTTAACTAAAGCGTCTTCTTCTACTTAGTGGTCTGGTATTGTGTGCACCGCTGGCGGGTGAAACGCGCCAAACGTCGTCGCCTTAGCCAGGCTCAGGATCGCAAGCGTTTTGTCATCTCACCACGAAATGCCATCAACCACCATCCTGAGGATGAACCTCTGCACTGTGATATTGCCCAACGACCCTAGCATTTAGTCTACCTTTAGTGGCCAGTTATTTATTATCTACGCCTTAGTTGCTTTTAGTAGCTATTTGGGATCTGCCTGCCTTCCTACCGAATTGCCATAAATGTGTACCAAAAACCATTGACTTGCTCAAAGATTAGTTTAGTTATGTGTAAAGAAAGGTGCCTTTTAGCTTAAGTAACAACCCTCCAACAGAATATTTTTATATTAAAACTGACAATCATAACTTTGGAAAATCTTATCCCGAGAAACGTTTGTAATTTTTGTTTAAGACTTCTTTTATTTACATTTTAAACTTCTTTCTAAAATTAAGTTAATCTTATTCTTTGTATAAAAACTTCTCTGTAACATAAAGGGACGTTCGCAGGATTTTGATTAGGGATGACAAAGACCTAAATTGTTCGAGGGGTATTATTTTGCTGAAGTTGCTATCATAGACATTGTTAAGTATTATTGGGAAAAATTCTTTAACTGTGGGATATATAAGAAGAATGCGCCGCAGGCGAAAATTTTTTCGCAAATGCCGCGGAATCGTTTTTTACATACCTCCTTAACCAAAATTTAAATAAAAATTGACTTCGATGGACCGAAACAAAAATTATTTCGAGGTCGAACATAGTTTTTTTTAGTTTGATATCAAATGCGTTTCGAATAGGCTTTCATTGTAGTCTGCCTGCAGAGGTTTTAACTGGTGGCTGATATTATTGGACGAGTTGGACTACGTTTTTTGGAAACATAACATAACCTAAACTGTGGAAGTCAATCCGTTCGATTTCAGTGGCAAAGATGCTTAAGTTTAGAAAGAGAACACCCCAAAAATTAATTGTTCTTTTATAATTGACACTATAAACTTGGGTTTTTTCCATGTAACAAAGGATTAAATAACTCATTCTGTATTGATTAAAAGATATATGTGAAAACATCTTTCTGATTTTGCTAAAAGGAAGAAATTTTTGGTTTTTAATATGGAAAATGTGGTTATTTTTTTTAAATATTGTTCAGTTGACACAACATTTGTTTCATAAGAAATTTTCAAAGCATACTACAAATCAGCGCCCCCCTGTATACGCCCTTGATAACATAATCAATATATTGGAAGGGCTTGATAGGAAGAAGCAGGATGAAATAGTGGAATATATGGAATCCCCAACATCTGTGACTCAGTCAAACACAAGGTCTAAAAACTGCAGCATTTTTGACTCCGTCCATTGTAGACCACTGATCTTTAATCCCTTTAAACAGACTCGTAAGCTTTCAAAAATGCACTCAAGAAAAATTTATTTTTTTACTAGATCTTGAAGTGCAGAATCTTGCAACGTTCCCCATGTTGAAATAACAGCAGATTCTAAATAACCTTCAGGAATACCACCATGTATTAATTTAAGAGAATAATCAATATATATTTTGTAATTATTTTGCCGCCCCAAAAACTCGCAGCCCCTGAAACTCGGCGCCACCAGAAATTGCCGCCCCTAAAAATTTGCCGCCCGGGGCGGCCGCCCCCCCCCCTCGCTACGCCACTGTTTAAGACGATCTAAACTTAAGGGCATTTTACACATATCGAGGAGTTGTTTTATTTCATATAATTTTACAAATTTCACGAATTTTGGGTGATTTTTATTTAGATCTTCGATCGTTCAAATATAACAAATTTTAATGCCATATCGAAAATATGCAAAATATATGCAAATGAATTTCATTGGAAAACTAAGTTTCACTCGTTAAATAATAATGTGCAGCCTATACAGAAGAATATAAGAAATCGATTGTAGGAACATTGAGCGAAAATTAATTTTCATGCTCATTCATTGTCATTAATAAACAGTTGGGAAAAGTAAATAATGCAAGTGTTTCTCGATTTGTGAACGACAGCATTCGAATTCTGTGGCCACACGGAAAGGAGACAAAAGTATTGGTGCTCTTCTCGGATGCTGCGGCAAATATGATTAAACTGGTAAAAGTGAAAAGAAGTTTTTTACCGAATCTCATACACAAGCTTATTTGGCCCACAGTTTGTATTTAATTGCGGAAAAAAGTAAGAACATCGTTTCCCTGACGCTAACTCGTTCATATTATAAAATGTCTACAAAAATGTAATAGTTCGCTCAGGTGCAACGCAACAAGCAAATACTCAGCGAGGAGTTACCCACCAAGACCGATGAAACCAGTGGTGTGGTCGAAAGTGGCATCATTTTATGCAGATAGCATGGAGGGAGTAACAGAGGCCAAGTCAATGAATTTGTTTAAGGCTGAAAATATTGAT